>RCUC01151125.1:0-55548 GCA_003697995.1 Taxidea taxus jeffersonii
GGGGGGGTAGACCGCTGGGGTTCCCCGATTTCAGTTACCGGCGCCCCTCTCCCGCTGCCGCCGTCGGTGCAGGAGGGAGCGCCCCGCGCCGGGGCTAGGGGGCGAACTGGACCGACTTTTCCTAGCTCGCCGCCTGCTCAGCCGGCAGCAGCTCCGGGGTGTCGAAAGCGCCGGCGAGTTCTAACTTGCGCGCTCATTCTTTCAGCGCCGGGGCCGCTCCGGGGAGTCAGCCGAGGGCCCTGCGAGGCGCAGGCTCCCACCCTCGCGGCCACAGGGCCAGGCTCAGGGGTCCCGGCCGGGCGCGCCGAGTCGCCGCCGCTCCCTTCCAAGCCCGGCTCCCGCCAGACCCTTCTCCGGGCCTGCCTTCCTCCGGCCCAATTCAATAAAACCTGCCCTTAAAAGCAAACCTGCTTTCACACTCGGGGCACCCATTATGTGTTTGGTGTGAAACGCTATCAACATTTAAAACCCCATTGTCCCCCTGGTCCCAAATCCCTGTAAATCTTCCACTGGCCGCGACTCATTTTCATCTGAAAAGCCTGTTTAGTTTGAATAGAAAAGCAATCAGGCGCCCCTCTCCCTCTCCCTGGAATGTCAATTAAAATGCAGATTTCTCTGAGCTCTTTAGCGCCCCAAGAAGGGGGAGAAAAACAGGATATTCCAGGCAAGCAAATGAAAGAAATGCTACAATGGGACAGGGGCTGGTGGTGTTCAGGAGTTCCCCAAAGCTGCGGCAAGTTCTCACTGGCTTGCTAGCATTAACCAGGGCATAGATTGTCGTCCTCGATCAGCCTGTATTTTGTGTTTTTTGAGATTTCTATATGTTGAGGAATCTCTTCTCCATCCCCCCTTTCCTCACCCGCCCAGATTTGACCCCTGATAGCTCCCTCCATTACTCAGCTCGGAAGACAAGAAGAACAGTGGGGAGGCTTTGAGCTCACCGATAGGTCTGCCCCCTGGGGGGACCCAGGCATCCCAACCTTGCCTGGCACTGTTGACTTTCCTGATGTAAAATCCACCAGAAACAAAGCACCCAAGTGCTCAGCATGGGTTAGCCGGCAGAGGACAGATAAGCACTCAGGGATAGAAGCTCCGTTAAGGTAGGACTGTGTTGGTTTGCCTTCTTGGAATGTAGGGGGGGTTGGGGAATATTTTGGTTAAATGAGCCCAGCACGAACCCGGCATAGGGGCCACTCGCCAGCCAGGCTCTCTTGCTTGTCACTTTGCCTGTCTGTGGGGGCAGGCTTGTGTCCAGGTGAAAACGGACCAGGGGAGCGGGTGGCCACGAAGAGCCGTCCATCATAGGGAGGGTGACAACTCCTCCCCGGGCCCAGGCTGAGTAGAGAGTTCCCTTTCAAGGGGAAAAATAAACACGCCGGGGCTTTCACTGAGGCTCAGACTCCAGGAAGGATTATGGTATTGAAGGCAGGAAGCCGGGATTGTGGCCGCCAGCAGCCTGCTGGGCCTGTGTTCCCAACACCGAGCCTCGGGACCTAATTATCCTGCCTAGGAGGTCCCTCCACACTTGTGTCCACTCTGGTGAGGTGCTGTGCAGACCTGCTGCCTTAGGCCTCTGCCTTCCAGAGATTTGGGCAGGGGGCGGCCTGGGGCCTAGAACTGGTAGTGGCTAAAATTCAAGTTTCTCCTGCAAGCTGACGGAATGAATGAATGGTCTGAGATTTAGCTGGTTTAGGTCACTGGCCAGTTTTCTCTGCTTGGAGCAAAGGAGGCCCCTCTGGGCCGGGACAGGTGTGTGATGAGGCCAGGAAAGCAGCCCAGGATGAAATCTCCTGCTAGGATTTAAGATTGTTTAGTGAAGTTGTATCAGAGGCAGAACATTCCCATGCATTCTGGAAATGCTTAGTAAATCAATGAGAATGCTTGTGTACTTTCCTCCCACACGTATGTAGAAATAGATACGCAGTTATCTTTTGAGGCTCTTAACTTCAAGAGGAAAGAAAATTGAGGGGGAAAAAACATCCTTCAAGCAAGCTGAAAATAGAGGGTGTGCTCACAGGCACACGCTTTTTTGCTTTTGCTCTGAATCACACCGTTTCACACGTGTTTTTTTTTTTTTTTTTGAAGCAGAGGTTTTCTTTTTTCCTTCCCAGAAACTGGGAAGTGCAGCATTCTCTTCCCATTTTAATCCTTAGTCAAGGCTAGCAGGAACAGTTTTTCTGATGTAGCTTTGGAGAGGCTCAGGCAATGTTGAAATCTTAACACGGCAGAATTTGGAAACATCCAGTTGGCATGCCAAAAGCCCAGGCTTTGGAGATCTTTATATTAAAGTTCTCACCCTTACTCCACCGCTCCCCCCCCCCCCCTTAAAGTGTGGTTCGTTTGTTTCACGGAATCTGTGATTGTTTCAAATTTTCTCAAGTTTGTATATTCTGGTTCTGCACTTAGTCATGGAGGATAATGAATGCACTTAAAGTTATTTGGAATAGTTAAGCTTGCTCAATTCTCTTTGCTTTGGGGTCATATAGGTGAAAAGACCAGTGAGTGGAGCACCCTCTGTAATTTTTGAAGTTTTAGGTAATAGGCTAGCCTATTGGAAGTCATTGGCCCAATCACATACCAGGGCAGTAATTTGCGTATCACCTTTGTCCTTAATAAACACCTGCGTTCGCATCCCCTCCCTTCCCCGCGTGGGCTGAAGACAGTTACCGGGGCGGGGGTTGCCCAGAGTCGCAGTGGAGGGGGATTCAGGCTTTGAATGTGTTTGCGGCTCCGTTCATTCTCCCTAAAGTGGCTGCTTGGTGAAAGAGCGAAAAGCATTTCCATATTGGAAAATGAATCCTGACAAGTGCAAACTGGTGGGGGCTTTCTGGTCGCCTTCCTGGGGTTCCTTTTATTTTGCTGGTCTCCTTTCTGGTCGAGTGCTACAGTGAGGCTGGGGCCAGCCGCTCTGCTCCAGCCCCCGCAGCAAGTCTGCACGCAGCCCCGTTGGCCTAAGAGAAGTTAACCAGGTGGGTTCTGCCACCCCGAGCATTGGTTAACTTGCTTTTGTAGTTGCCCTTGAAACTAAGGTCACGTTGCTTCTGCGTTTTGAGGGCTGCAGAGGTGACAGTGGATGGCAGAAGAGAGTGCGCTTTGCCTGACCGGAGTGGCCGTAGGGAGCTGTGTCCTGGAGCTACTCCTTCATCTCCGTTTCTTAAAAGTATGCTTTCTTCCGATCAGCCCGACGCGGCTCTCGGGGGACCGGTCTGGTGGGAGCACCTGGGACCCTGAGGCATGCGTGCCGAGGACCTGCTGGCGCCCGTTCCAAGAGGCTGAGAAACTGTTGTAGCCCACTTGGGTTTCCATCCGTTGGCACTGGGGAGGATTTCACTGACTCGCCGACTCTCTCCCCTAGAGGCTGCAGCAGCTGCAGGAGCAGCGGCCGGGCCGGCAGCGGCTGCGGGAGCGCCTCGGCTCCGGAGCCCACCGCAGGCTGGAGGCATTGCTGGCAGTCCATGCTCGAAGGCGACGCGTGCAGATGGGAGTGACGTCCACATGGAGATACGGAAGAGGACGGGGGATTGGCACTGCCGCAGCCATGGTCAGCTGGGCCGGCTTCGGCTGCCTGGTCGCGGTCACCATGGCAACCTTGTCCCTGGCCCGGCCCTCCTTCAATTTAGTGGAGGATACCACATTAGAGCCGGAAGGTAAGTTGTTTCCTCTCACCCTTCAGGTCACCAAGTTTGTTTGGGGATGAGTCTGGGGAAGTGGCCCTGAGGTCAAGGCCTGCATTGTAAGTGAGTCCTTAAGAGCAAGAAGCATGGGCTCTCTGCTCCCCGCCAGGTCAGAGATTGGCAACTCCCACCTCCCCCAAAGTCAGAGATTGCGGGAGACGCTTCCTTGCTGTGACACTGTGGGTAGGACGGTCCAGTTGGGTGGTTTCTTGGTGTGTGCATTTGTTTTTCTGGGCTGGGTGAGAGAGGCATCTGGCCCTTCACCTTTTTCCACTGCCCAAGGGAGCTGTGGGAGGGGAGGCTCTAGGTGAATGCCATCTAGAGCCTTCCTGGCAGGAGCATTCTTACTGGAGGGAGAGTCTTGCTTATGATGTAAAGAATTGGCAATTTTCTGACAAAAGGAGCTGCAAAGGGAAATTGCCAACATCTGAAATGCTGACATTTTATTTTCATTGTCTAAGGAGAAAAAGAAGCTTCTGGAGCTCACAGAGATGCTTGATGGTTTACTTTTTTTTTTGGTTTGTTTTTAAAGCCATCGTAATTCCTAATACCTAAGCAATAGGTCACAGAAGCTGCAAATTTTGTTTGAGCTAAATTTGTAAGTGATGGTACCTGGGTGTCTCCCACATTTGTGACAACTTCCAGGTCGAACAGGCCACACACTGGTGTTTCAGCTTTGGAAATTTAATTCTAAAGGCAGAAAGCCAGTTGCGAACACTAATTGGGGTGAATTACTCAGCTGGGCAGGTCTGGAACCTCCTTCCCGGGTCCTTCCGAGACGACAGTAGCCAAGCCTCCACTTGGGGCAGCATTGAAATCTGTCATCAGCCAGGAATATTGGTAGCCGAGTTATTTTTCGAGTGGTAATCCGAGAATAAAATGGCAGATCCCAGCACTCATCGCCACTTAATGAACCTGTTTGCTGAGAGCCCACCTGGTGCTTGCTTCGCTTTGGGGGCCTGCCGTGGTCCTGAGTGGTCTGGGGTCAGTTCAGCTGTTCTGGAAAAGCACTTGGGGCCACAGGCTGGCTGAGAGAGCCTGGTCAGGACGACATGCGAAGGAGGGCTGCGTTCCTGCCCGAGGTGCCCGCGCTGAGAGAGGGGCTCCCAGGGGGACCCCATGCGTGGGTCATGAAAGGATAGGAAAGGGCAACGGCTTTTCTAAAACGGCCCTGATTTTACTTGGAGCAGTCATGCTCTGGCCAGAGGGAGGCTGGTGCCGTGTCTCACTCAGAGGCACAGAGGCCTCGTGAGAACAGGTGCGGTGATGTCACAGTAGCTTCTCTGGGAGGGGAAGTCTGGCAGGAGTTTGTGTCTGTGGCACTTACAGGCTCTAGCTACGGTGGTGATGAGGGGACAGCCTCCTTGTGACCTGTGCTGGGACGTAAGCACACATGTGATTTGCCAAGGCAATACCTTTCTACGGGGCTTAAAGGGAGAGAAAAGGGTCCTGGTTTCTGAAAGTCAGGGCTGTACTTCTTTAATTTTGCTAATAATTAAAATAGATGTGTTTCCTAATTGCTGGTTTTCCCTTGAGTGTGAGGCTCAGCACGCAGCTAGGCAGCTGAGCCAGGATTTCCTACCCGATGTGCCCGGAATGGCCCAGGTTAGGAAGAAACTGTCATTTTTCATTTCGACTCTCAGGGCAGCATATTCTTGGGAGTTTATCTCAGCAGAAAGTGTAAAATGGTCTTGGAGGACTTCTTCTCTTGTCCTTAATTACTGAAGAAAGTTTAAAATACGCAGGAAGAAAGAGGTGGGGTAGAGAGGGGCAGAAACCATGGACAGCGATAAAGTGCCCCCAGTGGTTCTTTGTGTAAAAATTTGTCTCCAACAATGGGAGTATTGTTGAAAGCAGGTCTTCCCAACCTGGGATCTGCTGCTCTTGGGGGTTGGGGGTGGGGTGGTTCGCCAATTCCCCCAAATTATAGGAGGTACTTTGCCAAAGTTGTTTCATGCATTTTTCTGGGCTCACAGCTTCTGTGAAGTTTGTGTCCAGGGTTGTGAGATGTTTTAAGTGGAAGGTGCAGACCTGCAGAGGACTGGCTTTGGAAAAGCACGGGAACCCCCACCCCTCTGTTTCCCTTCCTGTCCTCCCATGGTTTGATAAGGTGACCTTGAAAGGTCTTCATTAATGTTGTGTATATTAACGTCCTCAGGAGGCTTCTGGTTCCTTACCTTAAGAGGTCACCAGGAGATTTCAGCATCCTTGGGAGCAGAGAGTGGTCAGCGTATGGCCTGGTGTCTCTGGGGGACCCAGGACATGTCAGCCTCCTTGTTGCCTGTGAGATGGGCTCACATGTCTGCCCTGTCCCGTGTGGGCTTGCCCTGCCAGTTGCCACAATGTTGGGAAACCTGGAGGCTCTTGGGGACAGTTGGGAAGAAAGTCTGTCATGGAGAAGGCCCTTTGTGACTCCAGGCAGCCGTGTTTGCTTTCTGGAGTGTCTGGGCCACCCTGGTCTGTCAGTACCATGTTGGCAACTGATTTGAGTTCATCCATTGCAGGTAGTTTGGGTTTGGGGCCAGAGATTATTAGGAAGGTTGTCTAATTCTAGATGAAAAAGGAGTTAGCTGGAAGCCAGTTGCCTGAATGCAAAAGCTCCTGTTTAGACCATGGTCCTCCTGCCGAGTGTGTGCCAGTCCTAGCCTGTCCCGTGGTTAGTATGACTATAGCTTTGGTTAACATAAGTTTAACCTTAACCTTTTTATTGCACCAGACCCCACCTTGGAAGACTTTCTGGTTTGTTAATTTGGAGGCTGAGATTAGATGAGATCTATTGGGCTGATCTGGAGGAAAATGCACCCAGGGGAAAACCGAGTAAGTTCCAGGAAGGAGCCTGAGCCCTAAGACTGGAGGATCCTTTTTCAGTCTTCTCAGCTTTGAACGATATGATCCTTTATCATCGTATCATATCGTCCATCACATGCCATTTGTCTTCTGGACATGATGAATTAGTAACAAACAGTAGGGTTGGATCTACTCAGCTGACTTGAGAAGCAAATAATCTCTAGGAGATTTTAGTTAACATCCCTGATTAAAAAAGAATATTTCCAGTTGGTCATTCATTGTTGTGGAGGAATGGCTGAAGGCTATAAATTCAGTTATTGATGCAAGGCCGGGGGGGGGGGGCGGTCCTCAATGCCAAGTACTGTTCTGTTGATTAATATTCCCATTATTTAAAGTAGAGTCAAGCTTGATTATCCCGGGGAGGAGGTGACTCTTTCGAGTTCTTGTCACCTACTCTGGTTAATTAAGTCATTGTTGACATAAATGATATCTTTGTTTACACCAGCCCAGTAGGAGCTAAAATAAAAGGGCTTTTCCAACCCCAAACCCCTAATTACTTTCCCACCCTCCAGAAAGTGTGATTCTGGAGAGCAACAACCTGGGAAGAATGTAGTTTTCTTTTCTTTTCTTTTTTTTTTTTTAAACCAGTTTTTTTTGGCCACCTTCTAAGAGGTGATGCTGTTCTGGCCCGATGTGAGTTGGTCCAAAACTCAGTAGCAGAGCCGGTGAGTGCAGGACGCGCACATGGAGAACTTTCAAAGTTCAGATTTTTCCAGCATGGTTTAAGTTCTTTATTAGAAGGATTGCAAATGCCACAAAGCCAGCCACACGCATTTAATTGCAGGTTAAAAGAAGAGAAAAAAAAGAATGCATCTGCATACCAAGCGGGAATGATTTGAAATAATCTTCTGTTTTGTGTTCTCTGCATCTCTGTTCCTCAATACAAGTGTTAACTGGTGTACCTACTGTGGGATGAACTCCCCCGCAAGGAGCCAGAAGTGGTTCTTTCCAAGTCCTTCTGACCCAGCTGAGGGTGAGAATTCAGATAACCAGAACGATCCAGTGGGAGATGTTTCCAGTACGGGATGAAGGAAGAATTACCGGGTTACGCAATACCCAGAGTAGCATTGAGGCAGGAAGAGTCCTGTTCCATGTTCACATTCTCCATAAAATGTGTCGAGTAGCCTTGCAGCCTGAAGTCTGGTTGGGTGTTGACTTATCCAGGATAATTGTAAAATAAAGGCTACCACCCTTTTTCAGCACAGTCTGGCCTGATTTTCCATTTCCACGGAAGCTGATTTTAGTCTTTCCGGGAGAATGTGGGAAATCAGTATTTGGCCCCAGGGAGGAGGTAAAACTGGTGTGCTACTTTCCACGGTCCTGACTGGAGTCCCTGCACGGTCAGTTGGCTTGGTAGGCGACTCCAAAGTTACCTGGGGAAGTTTCCCAGGCGATCCCACAAATGATTCCGATCTAGGGTGTTTTCTGCTGCTGTACAGAAATTCCTGTGATCTTTATTATTTGTTTTCCTTGAGGAGGGCTGACTTTAACCTTAGGGTTTTTATTTTTTATGATTTTATTTATTTGTCACAGAGAGAGTGAACACAAGCAGGGGGGGCCCCCGGCAGGTAGGGGGAGAAGCAGGCTCCCCGCTGAGCAGGGAGCCCGATGTAGGACTCCATCCCAGGACCCTGGGATCATGACCTGAGTGTCCCATGGCTTTGTATTCTTTTTTATCTTGTTTGCAGTGTCTACTTAGTGAGGTTTAGCGGTGGCTGTGTTTTTTCAGCTTGCATGGCATGGTTTAAAGCTGCTCACCATGCCTTTGCCTCAAGGCCTCTGACCTGCCTTTTTAGTGGGTTTCTTTTAACTGATGGTGACTGTGTTCAAGGCTGTATGTGGCTGAACAGTGAGCCTGATGTAGGGGCTGAACCTTTGGCCTTAGCGGAAGGGGGGTAAGGGGGGTCTCAGTAGTCATGTTTCAGCATCATTGTATCCAAGATGAGCAAATGCCTAAGAACACAGCTTGGACTTGTTAGAGGCTCTTGGACTTGAGATTTTACTATTTTTATTTATTTTATTATTTTCCTATGTAAGCTCTATTCCCATTGTGGGGCTTGGACACATGATGCTGAGATCAAGAGTCACATGTTCTACAGACTGAGCCCACTAAGGGCCCTGGACATGAGATTTTAAAGCTAGGTATAACTCGCGTTTTATTTTGGGGCAACTGTTTTACCTTCCTCTGAAGGCTTGAGGCTTTCTGGCTGCTGTAGAGTCTCCACAAAATGGCCTCTTCCTTCTGCTTACCCAGGTAACCTGGAGTGACCCAGCTGGTTTAGCTCTGGCCTTCTTGAATTAGGGAATGTGTGAAGAAGGAGGTAGGGAAGGGAGCCTGAGGCCAGGCTCTTTAATGAGTCTGGTTGAACAAGCTGTTGGCCACTTTACTATAATGATCCTGTGTGTCTTGGAGATGCCTTTTGGAATGAACAAAGGTTACACTTTTCCCAAGTAGTTTCTTTTTTTTCCCTTTTCTTTATCCCTTCCTTGCTCTGATCTGTGACTACCCCCACCCCTTTTTAAAGGTTTTATTTATTTACTTGATAGAGAGATCACAAGGAGGCAGAGAGGGGGAAGCAGGCTCCCTGCTTCCCTGGGCTCCATCCCAGGACCCTGAGATCACGGCCCAAGCTGAAGGCAGAGGCCTAACCCGCTGAGCCACCCAGGCGCCCCTGTGACTACCCCTTTAAACAGGGCATGATAGAGAAACCAGAATGGGTTTCACTGGGCTTCATATATGTAACTTTAAGCTTTTACCCCTCCTGTATTCATGCAAAAGGATATTTAATTCTCAGGAGAGACTGTGGCTGCCCTTGAAGAGAGTATGTTATGTAAAATGGGCATGCTGTAGGGTTTCAGTGATTTTGGTTTTGGGAAACTTGCACCATGACGGAGTTTAAGATGCTGGGTGTGAATTGTTGTCATTTATCCCACTTCGGAATACATAAGTAATTACGCCCCATCTGGATTTTTGCCACTTCATGGGAATATTATAAATTTCAGATTCTTTTTGTACTGAGTCAGGGAGCTAAGCTGTGGCATATTCTTTCCTTTAACCCCTCACCCAGCTGAAGAACGGTAAATTCTAAGTCCTGTACGAATGGAATACACATATATGAAATTTCAGGTTACTGTGAATATGTTTTATGAGGAGGTCAAAAACCAGCTTATACAGGAAAGTTCTGATATATTCAGGAATGAGGACAAGGTACGTATTTATTTGTATGACTTATGTATCACGTCCCCTG
The DNA here is from genome assembly GCA_003697995.1 of Taxidea taxus jeffersonii. Classification (NCBI taxonomy): domain Eukaryota; kingdom Metazoa; phylum Chordata; class Mammalia; order Carnivora; family Mustelidae; genus Taxidea; species Taxidea taxus. The sequence continues at coordinate 9,770 of RCUC01151125.1, forward strand.
GAAAGAAAGAAACTCAGTCCTGAGCTCTGACACCGAGAAACCCTACATAAATTGTCATATTTATTTTCTAACACAAGAACTCCTTTTTTGTGATCCTAGGGTCTCTCTTTTCACATGACTGTTCACTGTTAAGATTTTCCATCCATGACCAGGTGTCCTGCTTTAAGAATATGTAGACATCATGAAGGCCATCTTGGCCTGTTGGGTGCAGAGCAGGGTGGGTAGGGGCCTTAGAGTGAAAATAAGGGTCATTGCAGTGACAAGTTTTGGATTTGGCCTTTTTTTGAAAACCCTGAAGCTTCAGATTCTCCGTTGATGGTGAGATTGCCTCATAGGAGTATGGCTGGCTGTGTTTAAGGGCCTCTTTGTTCGCCAAAGCTTCCTGGGTTTCCGCCAAAACACGTTGCATTCTTAGCTGACGGGAGGTAGGTGTACAGTTGAATTTGGATCCTAAATGTTCTAAATGTTCCAAAGTTAGTATCACTCAAATCTTTAAAGACCAGAAGCCCCTCTAAAATTAACTTAAAATTTTCATCTGTTTTTTTCCCCCCATAGAAACAAATAAAACACTGAATGGCATGTGTTGTGTTTTCTGGAGACAGACAGAAGGAACTTAGCCTTGGGAGTTAGGCAAGTCAGGCTTGACTCACTCTCCTATCTTCTGGTACGGTGACCTTGGATAAGATAGATAATCTCCCTGAGCCTCCCTTTATCTAAAATGGGGCTGATAATATCTCCGTGAAGGGGGTAATATGAAGATTAAATGCAAATGGAGGTAGAGCCCTTCCTGGAGTTCTTGGCCTAGGAGAGGTGCCCAGTAAATGCTACTTTTCTCTCTACCCATCCCTACTTCTTGTCTATGTAAAAATCTGATAAAGGATTTTTAAACATTTTTTAATTTTTAATTTTTTAAATTCAGGCTGGGGGAGGCAGAGGGAGAGAATCTTAAGCATGGAGCCCGATGATGTGGGGATTGATCTCATGACCCTGAGATCATGACCCTGAAATCATGACCTGAGTCGAGACCAAGAGTCACACAGTTAACATCTGACTGAGCTACCCAGGCGCCTCAGTAGAGGATTTAAAACCAATATTTCAGGGATATTCCACGTAAAATGATAAATCTTCTGATGAGAGGCATTTACATTAATTAAAATAGAATGGGTGCTCTAGGCTCTGGGCTATCCAACCCACTTTATTATCATGGGGTCTTTCTAAGTCTGGACTTGAGGAGTGTGCTCTGATCGCCTTGCTGGTTGTAGTCCAGATGGTTCAGGGTTGGCCCGGTTTTCCCCATTGAAGAAACGGGTTGCAGCTCTGCAGTCATGGTGGGACACGCACTTCGTGGAGAGCGGTATATTTGGGCGAGGAAAGAGTTTTTCTTTTTTTTGTTGGAGGTTTCCAAAGGGTTGTCATCAGGCCCTGTGAAAAATGATAGAGACCGGGGGGGGGGGGGTTGGGAGTGGGGTTGGGGTGTAGCAGGCTCTGCTTTTGTCTGGGCCATCGTACGTTATGGACATCCTGGCCAAGTTTGCCCTGGTGATTCCCCTGGGCAGCCTGCTGAGCTTTCCTTGGGGCCCAAGTAGCTGGGCTTCTGGAATTTAGGGAAGGGAGGGAAATTGTGAGGGGACACACACGACTGAGGGCAAGGCGCTGAGCAGTCCTTTGAACGTTATACCCTTGTGGGGTCACTTGATAGGACCAGTGGAGGTGAGAGGGGAAAGGGTCAAGATGGATGGATGGGCTCATGTTCTTCAGCTCATTTCTTGAGAGGATGAGGATGAAGATGGTAACAGGAGCTCATTACCATTTATTAAGTGCTTGCCATGTGTTAGACATGGTGCCACATACCTCTATGTGCCTCCCCCTCCCCCATTAATTGAGATACAATAGGCATAGAGCATTGTGTAAATGTCGGGTATATAGTGTGATGATTTGACTTATTTATATTATGAAATGATTATCGTAGTAACTCTAATATCCATTATCTCCTATAGATGCAGTTATAAATATAAATACATAAATATATATATATATATTTTTCCCCTTGTGATGAGAGCTCTTACAATCTATTCCCTCAACAGCGGTCACGTACACGACACAGCTGTAGTAACTGTAGCCATCCTACTGTGTGTTACATGTCTAGTCCTTGTTTATGTTCAACTGGAAGTTTGTCCCTTATGACCACCTTCGTCCGGTTCCGCTCTCCCGCCATCTCTAATTTTTTTTTAAAGATTTTATTTTATTTTTTATTTATTTGAGAGATAGGGATCACAAGTAGGCAGAGAGAGAGGAGGAAGCAGGCTCCCCGCTGAGCAGAGAGCCCGATGCGGGGCTCGATCCCAGGACCCTGGGATCATGACCTGAGCCGAAGGCAGAGGCTTTAACCCACTGAGCCACCCAGGCCCCCCCCCCCCCCGCCCCAGCCATCTCTGATCTTCACGATCCAGCTGACCCCAGGTATTACGCATTGTCCCATTTTATGGAGACTCTTGGCTGAGACTCTAGGAGATGAAATGTTTCCTCCAAGACCTCACAGTTAGCGTTGGCCCAGGCGTTTGGGTGAATTTATTGGTATGACAAAGATTTATCAGTTGATTCCTTCTCTTTCCTGAGTAGGAGGGTATTTTGTGGAATACTGCACTGGCCCCTCGTTCTTTCCTAAAGCTGTCATTGGACTCTCAAACACGTAAGGATGCTGCTGGGTGATTCTGTCTCTTCCGCATTATCCACACCTATTTTCCTAAAGCTATATGAAGAAAAGCCATGGGCAATAAAACCACTCCAAGAATTACCCCTTTGTGATTCTTCTAGAGTGGCCTTTGGCGGTATGTAGCGTATTAGTAAGGAGCTAACCCTTCTGCTCAGTAGGGAGATGCTGTGAGTCCCAGTTAGTGACCCAGGCTAAGTCACCTGGCAGGTGTTCAGGCAGAGGTAGGACGGGCTGGCCTGGTATTTGCCCATTTTCTGGCAGTTTGCTCTGGCACTACGAAATGTTTGCCTTGTTGGTTGTCACTCTGATAGCATGTCAAGCTTTTCTTCAGCATGTCTGATTTTCGGTGGGGTCAAGACCTACCTGCACAGACCGGTGAACCTGGGGCTCCCGCCGCCTGTGGTTATGGCAGTGACAGATGCCATAGAAATGACAAATACCTGGCCTTTACGATGTCAGAGACCAGGAAAGGAAAAAAAAAATAGCGGGGAAGGAAAAAAATAGTAAAGAATGAAAGGTCAGAAGGAACAACACCTATGCCTCCTCTTGGCTAGGAGGGGCGTCCCAAGGGGAGGAAGAGGCTGGGGAGTAGAGCATTTTGCAAGCGATCGAAGTTCATTTTGGGTGGTTAAAAGTAATTTCTGAGTGGAGCTGCCTGGTCCTGGAGGTGAATCGGGGCTGGTTTAGTCTGCCGGACTCTGCACGGAGCTTGGAGGGCGACTGCAGAATGAACGCCCAGAGGTCGCGGGCGTTGAGAAGGGGGCGCTCAGTGCGGACGGAAGGTGTTGAATGCTTGGCCGAGGAAACCCTGCACTTACCCCTAAGCCTCGCAGCCCTGGCGGGGTGACCACTTGCAAAACTCGGCAGAGATAGCCGATTGTTGGCACACTCTCCACACTGCAGCGTAATCGACTTTGACTTTGTTCCCCCAGGTATAGTTTTTGAAACCCTGCTCTGTCCTAGGCTCTGTGGGGATAGCGTTTCAAGCCCAAAACAGCCTCAAGTGCTGTTGAGTGGGTAGCCATGGACCTTTGTCACAGAGCTACGGAAGTGAGGCTCCTGTCCCCTTGCAGGGTGCAGGTGTTCTGAAGAAGCCGCCTGGTGGCCTTACAGGGAGGCAGGAAGCCAGGGTGCTGCAGTGACAGGGGCCTGGGGCCTGTGTGAGGCTAGAGAAGTGGGCTGGGAGGCCTGTGGGCCATGCGAGGATTTTTCTGGCTACTCCTGACTAGGCAGCTTCCCAGGCCGCTCTTCGCAGGGAGGGGGGCAGCCACCCACCGCATCAGCCCTAGTGGGTACCCGCCAGATGTGCTGGCCAGGTGGCTTTGCGTGCCCCTTAGGAACTGTCCAGGGCTTGATCCCTCTGCTGGCCTCTGTCCGCGTTCACTCATCGCCCAGAGGTGTCCACCCATAAAGGTGGGGCCTATGGATGGGTGGGCAGGGGGAGCTCTTGGCTACCCCCCCCCCCCACGGTCTCTTTTTACAATGAGCTGTAGTTGTTTATCAGGCCACTGGGGAATTGGGGGTACCTGGTCTGGGTAGTGAACACCAATGGTGGGGCCTCCCCTGAGGACCTGGGGGTTCATATAAGACTCCCTACTTTTCTTGGAGTGGGATGGGGCACAATCTTGAGTTCGGAAGGGCAGGTATGCTCTCCACAGCAAGCCAGGATACTTGGGGGCCAAGAGGAGATGTTCTCGTGGGTTTTGCACGGGGCTCTTTCTAGAGAAGCAGGATCTCTTGAGTTTGTTTTTCGGAAGGTTTTTTGTCTATGCAAAGACGTGGCTTAGGGCCTAGGAGAAAGGTTAGGGTTTAACCCTGTGGCACCTTTCTTAATTTGGAATTTCCTGAATGAATGTGGTTTCAGTCCTGGGACCCAGGATCGCCCAAGGGAGAATTTCCTTTTCTCTGTAAATCACTGGAGAAAGGTGATCCCCCGGGGCTTGGACCTCCCTTTCTCTGCCCTGCCTTTCTTGGTCCTGGGGGGCAAAGCCAGCTGGGGACGTGCCCCACCCACTGCAGAGGCTCCCTGCCCCCACTGACTTTAGGAAACCTCTTCAAGAGGTCATTCCGACTCAGCTGCTTGCTAAAGACCCCTCAGGCTATGAATCTGTGCCTTCAGCCTGAACGTGATTTCTGCCCCTGCCCGGCCTGAACTTGCTGAGGCCTGTGTTGCTAGATCAAACCCATTCAGATGAGGAGGGCCATCTGTTTCCCAGTATCCAGCTGCTGTCCCTTCACTTGTAAATGGCCGGGATGCTGCTGGGTTGGGGGGTGGGGGGACCCACCCTGGGACACAGCTGCAGACTCTGAACAAGTGTTGGAGCTGGGATCCTGCTGAGAGTAGAGAGGTCCAGCCCTTTAAGTCAACTTGCAATCGGCAAAGGGCCCCCTTTCCCTTTTCTTTTGTCCCTGGGGGCACTATTTCACTGGTTCTGAAAGTTCTTACTGCAGGATGGGCTGGGGGAAAATGTCACAGAGGATCTGGATGTGATCTGACCTTTCAGGGGCTTGTCGGGCAGATGTACCCACTTGAGTATGTCCCTGTCGGGCTGATCTGGTCCCGGAGCAGCGTAACACTAAGTATGGAAAGGTGACTTGCGGCCCCTGAAAACTTGCTTCTGGCCTGTAGTCGGAAGGCTGGCTGTGGGACGCTGTCTCAGGAAAGCAGGCCAGTTTCCCCCTTGCTGTAGCCTCAAGCTTGGGGGGTGTGCAGGGCATGGGTTGGGTCCCGTGCCCCAGGGGTTTGGTGTTCAGGGTTATTTCTGGCATGCTGTGGGGTTGTGACAAGGCATCCTGTCAAGGGAACTCTGCTGGGGTTTCTGTGCCCCGCATATACAAATATCAGGGACCCCTGATTTGTGGGATAGATGAACAGTAGTGCTATTTTAATAAGCCACAGGCCTCTTCGCTCCCTGAAGTCATCAAACAGGTGTCATCAGTGTTGGTAACAACACTCGCAGGACATTTAGTTCTATTTAGGAACATTCCAGAAATCCCCACTTAGGTAACTTATATAGATTCAATGTGACACATCTGCGCATTTGAAAGAAAACCCTGTCCTAAAGTCAGAGGGATGCAAATCAAGGTTCCCATGTGGTTGGGGAACAAGGAAATCCGCTGCTCAGTTAGGATCATGCTACAACCCACAGTAGGAACCTGGGTTCGGACTGGCTGGAGCTGGGGTAAGGGGCGCGTTTTCTCAGACGTGCCCCCCACTTCAGGGTTTACAAAGGCCTTCCTAGGCAACGTCTTGGTTTGTCCTCATGGTGACCTTGACCAGCAGCAGGCTAGCCCGGAGGCGTTTTTCCTGTGCTATACACCAGGACTCAGGCTCGGCAGTAGTAAGGGGCTGCCTACGGCAATGTGGGTTCATCACAGCAAAACCGGGTCTCAGACTCTTACCCTTGGACACTGGTGCTTAAGTTTTTCCAGTGTGGGCTCTGGACCAGCAGCATGACCATGATCTGGGAGCTTGTGGGAAATTCAGATTCTCGGACCCCACTCCCCGAGGAGCTGTGTTTTAATAAACTGTCCAGGTGGTCTTTATGCAAAATAAAGTCTGAGAAGCACTGTGCCGATCCCCTCTGGAAGAAGCTCATTGGAGCGGGACAGCGGATGGGGGAGCAGACTGTATTCGGCTGTGTGTGTACGAGGTAGAGACAGAGGCTGCAGTGCCTTGGAGATGAGAGCAGTGTGGGCTGTATTCATAGCAATCAGGAATTTTCACAGAGCTGATATCTGAGCTGGGCTTTGAAGCCTGAATAGGAGCTTGCCAGGCAGAGCAGTGGGACAGGGTTTCCAGGTAGAGGAATGAGTGCCCATGAGAACAGACAAGTCTAGGGTGTGAGGGAGAAGGTAGAAAGGGATCTGGGGCCGGGAGCAACCAAAGCCTTTGTGTGGGTGATGTTCTTTGGGTTTTTCCATGCCAGAGTGGGGAGTGGTCTTTGCCTTTCTTTTTTTTTTTTTTAAAGTCAGGATCAGATTTGCTTTTCAGAAGCTTGCTCTGGTGGTCCGTGGTGGATAATTATAGGGTGGACTGTGGAGGTGGGTTGGGGGCCTCGTAGAGGTCTTCTGGAGAAAAGGTAGGGGGCTTGCAGTGAACCTGCACATGAGGTCTTGCCCTTGCTCTCTTTTCATAGCCGTTTCAGAGGGAATTCGCCGGGGTGCAGGTGCGGGGTGCAGGTGCGGGGCCCAGTCGGATGGGAGGCAGGAGCTTGACTTGGAGCTTGAGTCATGTTGCAGGGTGATTTCGTTCAGCAAGGAAGGGCACATGCTGGTTTTGGGTGGCCCCTCTGTAGCGGGGCAGCTGGACATGGGAGCCCGAGAGCAGGGACTTGAGCGGCATTGCCGAGATGGAGGGGGACAGAGGGCAGGGCAGGGAGCCCCAGAGCCAGCGTGGCATTTAGCACCTATTCACAGACACAGGGTGGAAGGAGGAGGAGGTCCCAGGAAGCCAGGAACACCACGGGGCTCTGTAGGTAGGAACTCACACACGTGCACAAGCAGAAAACAGAATGACACTATAGGGGCGCCTGGGTGGCTCAGTGGGTTAAGCCTCTGCCTTCGGCTCAGGTCATGATCCCAGGGTCCTGAGATCGAGCCCCGCGTCGGGCTCTCTGCTCGGCGGGGAGCCTGCTTCCCTCTCTCTCTCTGCCTGCCTCTCTGCCTACTTGTGATCTCTGTCAAATAAATAAATAAAATCTTAAAAAAAAAAAAGAATGATACTATAGACGAATAACACTAAACCACGTGTTAGGGGCGCCCGGAATATAATAGGAGGATCCCCTCTGCTGTGTTACGTCCCCATCCTTCCATGCTGAGAACACCGGGTTAGGTGTGGCTTTCCTTTCTCTTGTGCCTTGTCCGCTGCCACTGAGGAGCCGAGTTTCGGCTGGAAGGTCTTCCTGCTGGCGGATCCATTCATGTCCCTGCGGAGGGCCGGCCTGAGCTTGATGCTTTCCGCCCGCTCTCTCTTTTTTATTCTGTTCCTGGTTTGCAGGTGAAGAGACAGGAAGTGATGACAAAAGCTGAGAGGTTTGCTTCCGGGCGCACAGTTTTTAAGTGGCAGATCGGGCCTTGGGTCTGTTCTCAGTGTGTTCACATCTCCAGCGTGTCCTTTTCCGAAGAGTCACCGGGGCAGGGACAGAGATGGGATCAGAGCCTTAATGCCAGGGCACTAGGAAGGGCCTCGGGGACCAGCTGTGGGAGTCCAGGGAGGTGGCTTTAACCCCTTTATACAAGGAAGAGGGCTGTGCCGTAGTCAGGATTTGGGGGGCTGAAAACATTTTTGGGGCTGATGGGGTTTTCAGAACCGGAGATGATGCGTTGATTTTAGAGGCGACGCCTCTGCAAGGCCACTCCTGATCTTAAAGAGTGTGTTGATAAAGGTCCGGCAAATCCCTATCCTTCCTTCCTTCCTTCCTTCCTTTACCTCCTTGTGAAGCTCGGTCTCCGGCCCCCCAATTCCCTTCCTGATACAGTGAGTACAAAGCCTTCCCGTGGGGAGAGAGTTCCCAGGAGCCTGGGTCAGCCTGTGGGGACACCGGCAGTGCATCTAAGGAAGCCCTGAAGACCTTGAGAAGCGCCCCTTCCTTCTGTGTCTGGCAAGTGTGTTTCCAGAAGGCAGGGGGCTCGGGCGGCCGAGAGCATAGACTCCTCGTTGTGTACCAGATCCAGGCTGTGGGCTACTGCGACAGAACTTGTGGCGCTGGTTTCTGCTTCAGATAATCTGATGGCATGTTTGGGAAATGCTTTTTGAGCAGAGGGCTGACTTTGGAGGTTCTCACTCAAGCAGAGCTCCTGGGGACTTGAGGCAGAGGGGGCTCTTCGATGCCTGTGTCCTGGGGGGTCCGGTGGAAATTCTGCTCTCCTGAACATGAGAGTTTGTTTGATGCCGGTGTTGTGACCACAGAGTAAACCTTCCTTTTGGTGTCCCCCCTCTCTCCCTTTTGGAGAACGTGATGGTTAACAGCCCGGAACGTCACAATCAAAAGGAGGAGGAGATATATAGTGAGACAGGGAGCGAATATTTCCACGTTGGGTCCAAATCTTGGAGGATAGTAATGACTCCTTAGATGGGCCTTCCTCGGCACTTGGCGGTTTCTCCCGTTTGATTTTCTCATGGGCAACAGCATCATTTCTTTTCAAACTTGGAAAGCTGTTCGCCATGTATCTCAGCGATAGACCAAAATTCTATGAGGGGTGTGCCTAAATATATAATTTTTAATGGTTACCATATTGGGACCATATGCCATTATCCCATCTGATCATGAGGCATGTGAGCCAGTCCAGAATTTCTGGAACAGGCGAGCTACTGTGGCAGAGGTAGCTATTAGCCGTTGTTACGGGCCCTGTGGAACCGACAAGGGGAGTTCTAAGTGCTGACGTGTGTCTGTAAGACACCCCGACAACTGGTCGGAAAGAGAAATCCGCAGCCTTTCAGCCTGGTTACGTGTCTGCGTTCCGTCGCTTTGACTTCTGCGTGTCCCCCGTTTTTCTGTTGGCGACATTTCTCGAGGGAGGGAGCTTTCGTCGTTGTGCTGTGCGGCTTATTTGCCTCGCCCTCCTGCCTCTTAAAGAACAAGTAGTGCCCATGCCTTATAAGGTCTCCGTTTGATGTCAGGCTTTTTGTCTGCAAGTCTGATCTTGTAGAGGGGGAGCTTGGAGGATGTCTCGGCCGAAACAGCCAGCCAGGTCTGCCGCCGCTGCCGTCTTCACAGGCTGTGTGTCTGCAGAGCCCCCATAGTAGGGCCCATGGGGGTGGTCGTTTCCCATGTCACGGGGCGGGGGGCGCGGACCCCGGTGCCTTTATGTCTTCCCAGTGGTGGGTGTCCGTGCCAGGCGGGCCGATCTGGTGCCATCAGCCTCTGTAGGTTACAGGAAAGCTGGGCCGTGATGTCCAGGTCTCCACTGTCCCGACTCCCTCCAGTCCTGCTTGTGAAAATGCTTCAGGGGTCCTGTGGGAGACGAGGGGGGTTGTAGTCCATTCCCATGGACAGAAAATTGGGTACCGGCCAGTTAAAACTTTGTACCCGGACCACGGCGTGGCGGTTTCAGGCCGTCTCCAAGACCAGGAGGGCGAGTCAAGGTTTACTGGAACGGACGGGATCAGCCGTCACTTACTTCCATGTGTGGCACCCACTGTGACACTGCAGTGACATTTGCAGCTTCGTTCTGTGGCTGCTTCCGTCCAGACCTTGGCAGCCGCACGGCAGGGATGTTTCTTTCTCTTGTACGGGGCGGTGCCCTCTCCGGGAGGACCAGGAAACCCAGGCTGTTTTACTACTCCTGCCCCCAGGGCTGGTGCGACAGTTCCCGTGGGAGCCCCGAGCTGTGCCGAGGGGGGCAGGCTTGTCCCCGCACCCCGCCACCCGCCAGGCCTCCGCTCCAGGTCCACACCCGGGAGTCTGGAGTGGGGGATCTGTTTCCCCAGTTCTCACTCTTTCTCCCTTTTTTAGCCCTTTCTGGAGGAATATGTTTGGGGCTTGGGTGCCCCCGACTATCAGAGGGAGGAGCACGGGAGCTGCCTTCCAGGGGCCGCCCCACCGCATCCTCGGAGCCGGGGCTCCTGTTTCTTAGCCGTGATCATCTCGGCTCGTGAAAAGCCACCGTCCCGAGGAAACCCCAGCAGAGGCTGACTCTGTGCCGTGTGACGTCCTTGTCCTGCTGGCATAAGCCGCTTTGTTCGCCCAGAACAGTTTAAGTCTGTCGTCCACGCTCCGCAAGCGATTGGACGGGGCGAGACGCGGGCTTCCCATCTGTTCTCTGTTTGCACTTGGGCGCCATTTCAAAAACCACACGGGAAAGTTTATAGGCAAACGTTATAAAAAGTGACAGTCTGAGTTGCTGCTACGGCTGGTTTGGCAACATAAAGCGTTACCTGAAATAGCTTACTGTTCCACACGCCCACCCCGCTCCGGTTGTCCCCAGGCGGTCCTGCCGGTGACACTGGCGAGGGACCAGGGACGGGCACGGTGAAGGCGTGGAAGTCACGGCCCTTTGCTGACTTTCATGGGGTGTCCCCCCACCCTCCCCCGGCCACTGGGCACAGTCAGCCAGGATTTGCTTCCCTTGGCTTATTCACCTGGAGGTCAACACCCAAGGCCTGCAGCCAGTGACATCAGTGCAGGGTCACTCCGAGGGTTCATGACCCCTGCCTCAGTTTCCTTCTCTGCCCAGATGAGGCCCCTCCGCTCCCCAGGGCTGAGGGCACGAGGCCTTCCTGAGGGGAGTGGAGGGTGGCCCACGGCGGGGATCACACAGGCTGCACTTGGGGAACACTGCTGCAGGAGTCCCCACTCTTCCATTTCCTAACCTCCCAGTGGTCACTTTATAGAGAAGCAGTGAGACCTCCTGCTGCTGGCACTTCCCAGGGTTTGGAACTTCTGGGGGGAAAGTTGGAATGCATGTGCCCAGTGTGTGCATGCGGGTCATAGAAAGCAGCGCGGTGAGCCCTCCCCGGACGTCACCTCGCCCACCTACCTGCTTAGCCATTTTAGGTCACAGCGACAGTGCCCAACCCTAGTGTGCGTCTGTGCTCTTTTTGTCACTTCTTTGTGAGCTTATATTATGAAAGACAGGTGGGGACATTCCGTGTCTGTTGGGGGACATCCATCCCTGAAAGAGTATCTGGTGTGGAGCACAGTGGCTTCTGGAACCTTCCCCCGTTGTGTTTTGGCGAGATCAGATGAGGGACGGCGTTGGACTGTGCATTCCACGGGGATGTCAGTCCCCGCTCTGCACAAGAAAGGTTAAAACTAAGCTGTAGCACCAGAAAAAAACAAAACAAAAAACCCCCCAAGCCCAGGAAATGCTAATATGACTATAAAAGGGATTGTTTAAATATCCTGGGGAATACTTTGCCCTGTGTGGACCGTCGTGTGTTAGAGAGCGGGCCGGGCCACTGGTTGGAGTCGGGGGAGGCCCCGGCTGTGTCCGTGGAGCAGACTGACCTCAGGGAGGCTGCTGGGGCATCGCAGCCGTGTTGTCACTGGTGTCCGAGGACTGGGGTGGGGGAGATACCCGTGCAGGTATGGGCAGAGCACTTGGGGAGCAGCGTGGACGAGAAAGCCACCTGTAGGATTCAGGCACAGAAGAGAAACCCTGCCTGGAGTGGCCTCTTGGGGATGGGCAGGGACAGAATGGCCTCCATGGAGCCAGCTGTTGGGGTTCCAGGCAAAGCGCCCATGTCCTTGGCACCTTGTCCCGAGGTGTCTGATGCGAGAACCCACAGGTGGGCGGGGTTGCCCCTGGGAACAGTGGACCGATGTGGCATCCCTTCCCAACCCTGCTCACCCCCATCACAGTCCTCCTTGTCTTGGTATCGTTCCTCCCCAGATTCTGCCTCCGCCCTCCCCTTCTTTTTACGCACCTGTTCGCCCTTCAACCCGAGCCACGCCTGCAGTCCTCCTGGCGTGTACCCCGGTCTTGCTGGGCCTCACACAGCCCCGGTGAGCTTTGTGTGAACGGATCGCTCAGGTGAGGGAGGAGCACGCGCTCTCTGAGTTTCCCACGCAGTGGTCACGGTCAGACTTAGAGTCACGCGGCTTCATCTGGTGGATGAACATCATTAGTGATGTATTTGGGGGAGTAATTTTACTATCCTTGAAGCTTATCACCTAACTGGGAAACTGGGTGACAGTTTTGACCTGGTTTTACTAGAAAGAAAAACCACTTTTAGTGTAAGTAAGTCATCTTCTATGGAGATGGGAGCCCGTCCGTAAAACTCTCCTGTGTCCTGCGGAGATCCACCAGTCCAGGGTTTGTCCGAGCATCCTTTGCCAAGAGTAGTGCTTGAGGCACCATGAGCATCTCCAGCCTTGAAGGAAGGCCACAGCAGTGCCTGTCATGGGCCTGATGAGCTACAGGTGGGACCATGGGGTTCCTGCTGGTTGGCTCATTGGGTCCTCCCAGGGGACACTGTGTTATTGGGCCTTCTTGCTCATCAGTGGATGAAGGGCTGGGGATGCGGAGATCAAGCAGGAACAGAGTGGATTTGGGCCTAAGGGCTCCATCCTCTTCTCGTGCAGGATGGCACCTGTTTATCAAGCAGCCCCTGTGTGTTCAACCCCAGACAGGACACAGTCCCTGCCCTTGAGGCCTCCTGTGCCCTGTCCCTTCTACGACTGGTAGGTGGTTGTGTCTTTGGTCACATGGTCCAGGCCCCTGTGGTTTTGGCGAGACTTAGCAGTTTACGTATTTCAGGTGAGGCAAAGGATTCTCAGTGAAAATGCTTTCCTTTAAAAATCCTGGCTCTGCTGGTCAGGGGAGGGATTTTTCTGCATCATAAGTGTAAGTATCTTGCTAATGTTTTTTTTTTTTTTTTTTAAAGCAGTGTGAGTGCGTCCCCCTGTGTGCATAATACGGACATAATTCTGACCCAAGGGCCAGGGTAGAGGCAGGCTGGCTGCTGGGTCCCATCTCTCCTGAAGAGAGAGGGGAACATCGTGGTTTGGGTCCAGCTCCTCCTCCTTAGTCGTCTCTGGATGACCAGCAGCACTGACTCAGGAATATTCTTAGTGATGTGCGGATGGGGCCATGTGGGCCTCATAAATACTGATTATTTCATGACCCGGGCTAATCCCGTGTAAATTCACTCTAACGTTGCGGGTGCTTTTAGGGAACCCAAAGGGCATCTGATCCTTGCTCTGACCAGCTGTGGAAGGGGTCCTTTGGGACACTGTGGGCACTGCGGGGACTCCGGGCCACTGGAAGTGGGGCAGAGTCTGAGATTTGGGGCCAAACTGAATTCCTTTTTCTCCTTCTCTTCCCTCTCCTCTTGCCCACGTTTTCCCTCCTTTCCCTTTTCTGCCCAGGCTCAGAGTTCAAGGTCTTTCTCTTTGTCCTGCAGTTTAGTTGCATTAGGACTTGAACAGCCTCAGGAAGTGTGGCCTGAGGACCTCCCAGCTATGTTCCTAGCGGCATTTTTCAAAAGCCACTTTGCCCTTCACTCCCTGGGGAAGCCTTCCTTGAACAGCCCATTCAGCAGGGCTTGGCAAACTTTTCGTAAAGGGCAAGGCTTTGCAGGACGGAGGGCATCTGTTGGGACTAGTCCGCTCTGCCATTGTAACAACCGCCGCCCCAGACAGTACTTGGGGAGCGAGCGTGGCTGCGAGCCAGCAAAACTCTGTTTACAAAAACGGGCGATGGCTGGCTTTGGCCTGGGGGCTGCAGTCTGCAGGCTCCGCTCCAGGGACGAGCCTCCTAGCCCTGCCCCGCCACCCTCCTGCCCCAGTCTGTGCTGGTGCTGCTGTCTTGCTGGGTTGGGCTTCCTGACCCTGGAGACCACCTCCTGTACTTTATATTTTTGGCCAATTTTCTATTTACTGTCGATAGTCTCCGCTGTAATTAAGGTCCCACCAGTGTTGCAAGGATTTCCTTGTGCCCCGTTGCTTCCCAAGCATCCAGGCTAAAGTGTGGCCCGTGGTACGTGTGCGGCAGGTGTTGCATGAGGCAAACAGACTTACTTGGGAAATGTAACGTGCCTGTGAGTTGGGGTTTTCTGCCCTTATTCCCGGCTATGTTTGTCCACGTAAACTTGACTTTTATTTTCTTATATTTTGTTGCGGTTGTCCCTTTATGTCCACATCCTCTTCAGCGTCTGAGCCCGTCTCGGCATGTGTGCCTTTGGAGGTGCCCCTTCGGGGAGCCCTGGGCCTCCCCTGTTGGCTGTTGATGGTGGTGCTGTGGAGAATTTCTAGAAGCAGAGGCTCGCGGTCCTCCCTGTTCCTTCAACACTGGGACTGAGGCACGAAATGACTTTATCCCCTTGTTACATGGGAGATTTGTCCAGACTGCGTTCAGAAGGGCAAAACAGCTGCCTCGTGATGCCCAGATTTGGAGCCATCCCAGAGCTGGGAAGTTTGGTTTCCTAGGCCTGGGGCCCTGGGTACAATTCACGGTTCCCATTGTGAGGGTGAAAGCCCATTCCATGGGTCCTCGTGGGTCTCAGCCAGCAGCTCCGGCTGCTCTCCTTACAGGCCTGTCGTTCCGTCTTCCCTCTCCTCGCACACGTTGTACCGGTCCCCTCTTGCCCTGCGTATCTGGTGCCTGCAATCCTGGTCAGCACCGGGCCCCTTCCATGTGTATGCCTGGGGGCAGGGCAGGACACCCAAGGAGACCTGAGCCCTCCATCTAGATCCCGCTGTCTCCCCAGAAGACAGGACATGCCATGGGATCCGTGGCGCTTCCCCAGAAGTGGGAGAAGCAGGCAGGTGAACAAGGAGGGGAGATCCATATCGCCCCAGGCCTGGGGGGCGGATAACCAGCTCACATCCAACAGGATGATTTGGGCTTGAAGCATGAGTTGGGTAAATGGAGAGGTGAGGGAGGAAGGAGGACCCCTAAAGGGACATAAAGTTAAAGGCCTGAGGGGGCTGGAAGCCAGGACGTGTCGGGGGTGCTGGCGGGCAGGGAGGGACCAGGCCTAGAGTGTCTGAGGGTCAGGTGCGCAATGCTCAGCAGGTTCCTTTCCAGATCCATTTGAGTGCGATATGGAGAGCACCTCTTGGCTGTCTGGGGGCATTTTGATCTTTTCCGTGTGAAGAAAAACAGCGTGTTCCAGCTTACCCAGCACAAAATTAGGTCTCCAGACCAGCAAAGCAATCTCTGGGCCTGAGAGTTTCGTAGAAGGACTCATTCGTCTCCCTTGAGTTTGAGGCATTTCAAAAATAAATAGAGGGGTGTGTGTGTGTGTGTGTGTGTGTGTAGGTATAGACACACAGCTGTGCGGTTGCACCGAATGAAAAAAACGATAAGACACACGTCCCTACAAATGAAAAAATGCCACAGGAATAGAATTGCCAGCTGTGACAGTTGCAGGCAGGCTTGAGATTGGCAATCGACTGAAAAGTTTTCTTGTACGATACCGTTCCATGCTGGGTTTTGGGTGTGTTTACGGCCCTCCAGCTCGCACAGACCCAGCGGGGCCGCCTCTGTCTCGGACACTCAAGTCTGCTCTGGGCACGAGGCTGCCTTCTGGGTTCCCCGGCGCGGGCAGAGGCGAATGCCTGCCCGGGCCCTTTGCAAACCAACAACGGCCTCTCCCAGGAATAAACGGGCCGCCACTGACCTTTGTTGGACGTTCTCTCCTTTTCTCCTTCCCATCTGTCTCCATCTTCTCTCTCCTACCTTTCTGCAGAGCCGCCAACCAAATACCAAATCTCCCAACCCGAAGTTTACGTGGCCGTGCCCGGGGAGTCACTAGAGTTGCGCTGTCCGTTGAGAGATGCCGCCACGATCAGTTGGACTAAGGATGGGGTGCACTTGGGGCCCAACAATAGGACAGTGCTTACTGGGGAATACTTGCAGATAAAAGCTGCCACGCCTAGAGACTCCGGCCTCTATGCTTGCACGGCGGCTAGGCCGGTAGACAGCGAGGCTGTCTACTTCATGGTGAATGTCACAGGTGAGTTGGCCCACGGGCCCTCCGCTCTCTCTCCTCTGTAGCAGTTTTCTGGGTCAAATGGTATTGGATGAGCGAAGTCATAGCGGGAGCCGTTAATTGGATACCGTGCACAGAGCTTCATAGTTTGCTATTGATCTGTTTTTGAAGTTCTTCCACGGGACCAGCTCAACCACAAAGGCTGGCCGTTAAAAATGACGGGATTCTCGTGTGCAAAGTAACATTTCCCTTTTAAGACAGTCCGCTCTTGTAGAAGTAAAAATACATCTTCAACTCCCATCCCCCCTCCCCCATACTGCTGGCCTCCTTGGCATGTAGAATCCAGGACTGGAATTTGATGTGGAAGATTTCTGATTCCTTTTATTAAAATGTGAGTTTCTCTCCTTCTTGATTTTTCCTCCATGCAGCTAGGGGGAACTGCACGGACCCCCTTTGTGGCCGAGTTTAAAGGTTTGCTGTGAGAAGTTAGTAAACGGATAGAAGGCCACACAGGGGCTAAGTCGGGCTAGGGACTAAATATAAATTCCCTTCTTGAAGGGAACCCTGAGAACTGAAAGGTGGTGTTGGGAAGACTCTGGACGGATCACAGCACAGTCAGTACATCTGCTGGGGACTTGAATGCTGTTTCAAGCTTAAAAATCTAGCTTCGATCCATATCCAACTTGATAGCATGTTTACATAACGTGAAAGCAGAAAGCTTTGCGAATCACAGTAAGACCAACCGTCATCACGGAGAGAACATTTAAGCCATTAAAACCATCCTCGCTAAGCATGGTCTCCTCGGACTTTTTGCGTGGGCTCCTGGGTTGAGGAAGGCCCTCTCCAGAAGGACCGCGTTGTACGTGATTACAGCCTTTTGCTTCGCACAAACACAACCATGGCTATATTCTTTTGAATACAGATGCCATCTCATCTGGAGATGACGAGGACGACACAGACGGCTCCGAGGATTTTGTCAGTGAGCACAGTAACTACAAGAGTAAGTAGTGGCCGCCTCAGAAGGTTCCGGAGTGAGCAGAGCCTGGTGGGAAGTCCGGACTCTAACCTGTCATCTCGTCCGTTCTTCCGGATGCCGTGTCTGTCCTCCAGCCCTCGCCTCTCCTCTGCTGTGTCTGCTCTCCCGACTTTCTAATTCTGAGAATAAACCATTGTTCCTGTATACCCTTCTCTACTGTCTGTCCTTTCTTACTGTGTCAGAAAGCCGCTGTCTCTGGAAAGCCGTCACGATTTCCCTTTCCTTGATTTTCTTTTTCTCTTTGGTTTCTCACCATTTGGAGACGTCACCCGAGGAGAACCGCATACCATCTCCTGGTGTGCTGTGACCGTGCGGGGCTTAACTCGGGGGTTCTCTGCTGGGGGGGGCTTCTCCTCCTTCTCCCTTCCCGGGGGACATTGGGCAATGTTTGGTTGTCTCAACAGGGGGAGGAGGGATGCCAGTGGCATCCAGTGGGTGGAAGCCAGGGGATTGCCGCAATGTCCTGGACCACCCATGACCGAGAGGGATCTGGGCCGGGATGTCAGTAGGGCTGGGGTTGAGAAACCAGGGCCTTTTTAAACATTACTGCGTGCCAAGCGGAAATAAGGGGAGTAGTGTGCCTTACTTTGCAGACAGCGATAGAGAAGGGGACCGGCAGGTACCATTTGCTTTGTGAAGGCAGTTAATGCTGAGCAGTGACACGTGGGTGGCCTTGGTGTAGAAGCACGTGGCCTCACTACCTCTATCACTCAGGCAAGTAATTTAACTTCCATGCCTCAGTTTCTTCAACTACAAAATGGGAATAGCCACAGTGTCCTTTGGGGCTAACGAGGAGTTTGTATGTGTACAGCACTCAGAAGAGTGTTTGTTCAAGAAAGAAGGTAAAATAGAGACTTCGTTGTCTTTCCCATAATATGGCCTACGTGTTCCCAGAGCGATTTTAGAGGGGTCCCTGGCATTCTTCCCTCAGTTGTTCTATTCTACATTTTTCCAAAAGGATTTCCGTCAGTTTAATAAATTTAAACAAGGCCTAAATAATAAGACCGTTATTAAAAGAGGCCCAGGGCTGTTTCAGGGAAGACGAGAAAATTGAAACTGTTGGGAACTTGGAGAATGTGTTAAGTGGGGAATTGTACTTGCCCCTGAGTCTCCTAGCAGCTTCGGCAAAAAGGAAAATATTTTGGTCTATAGTTTTCGCTGTTTGGGAAAAAGAAAGCTTAGGGCCTGGACCACTAACACCAGCGTCCTCTCTAACAACTTACCAGAAGTGAAAATGGCAAGGCCCCACCCCAGACGCACTGAATTAGAAACTCCTGGAGTGCTTCTCCTGTCCAGTGAAGAATGAGAAGCTCTGACTTAGGGATTCCCACGTGTCGATGTGCCTTGAGCAGGAGTTTGCTGTCAGAGCTCTTGTTTATAAAACAGTGGGTCAGTGAAACTGTCTTCTGCTGTGATTTGTACCAGCCCTTTAACAAAGTTATTATTACCATTTAATAATAAAACCCCGGTACATCAGAAGACATCACTCATTCCCTATTATTAGTTCTTTGGCTCTGGCAGGGGAGGCCACGAAAGACCCTGCTTTAGAGGTCCTGCTTTGGGCAGACTCTGTGCTGGTTGCTGGCTCAGGCAGAACCCCCTCCTCCCTGCCCCTGCCACACCCCACAAGGTAGAGGAAGGATCATTCCTGTGTTATTGATCAGAAATTAACGATTCAGCGAGCAAAAGGCAAAACTGCCATTTACTTGTAGACCGGTTGCATGTTGAGTCACAGTGCCCCTCTCCCAGTCCCCAGGGTGATGAAGGAGGCGCAGTGTTGTTTACAGCCCCAAGTGGGGCCCACACGTGGGATCTTGACACCGGCAGCAGCTGGGTTGTGTTAGCATGACTTCGAGCTGCGCTGTCCCCCTGAACCAAGTCTGATGGCAGGTTACCTGCAATACCCGGGACGCAGTACAGTGTAACAGCAAGGTATAGGTTACGTAACAAGTAGACCGACTGAACCGACCCTCTTTCTGATGCTTGGGAAGGATTACCTGCCACAGAGCTCCGGGCTTTCCTCCTGAACACTAGTCCCACCTGCCCGGTCCCTGTGCAGACGGGCCAGGGAGTGGAGCACACTTAAGGGACGCCATGCCTTCACCCTGGGACCAGGCTTCTTTGTAATTAGCTCTCGAATGACACCAAGTCTGCCCTGCGATGGGTGCTGTGTGGTGATTAAGGGCTGGTGTTAGCTGTACCAGGGAGATAGTGCTGTCGGGAACTGCCTCTCTTTGGAGCCTGTGAAACATTAGATGCGATTTAAAGTGATAGCAGTTCTTAGCTGGCTACTTGGCCTCTGCCATCTGTTAGTGTGATTAGGCTGGTCTGATTCACAGGTGCAGCCCGGGGCAGCGGAGATTAAGCAGCTGTGGCCCGTGTGGACAGAGGAATGCCATGGCCAGGGTAATTGGCAAGGCGGGGAAGGGGATGTTGCCATTAAAACAATTTTTTGCCACCTCCAGTGTCAAATGCCTGACCTGATTAATGGGGAAAATTGTCGAAGCACCGAATTCCATGCATTTTCAGCCACCTGGAAAACACCCATGTGTCCAGATTGATTCCTCTGGTGCCTTCTGATCGTCTGGAAATGCCACTGGGGTGTGTCTGAAAGTTCTTCTTCAGTGAAGTTAACAAATTGATGTTCTAGTGACTCTGTGCCGATAGTCACATTTTTGGGCTTGTCTTAGGGTTGGTGTTTTTTTTTTTTTCCTCTCCCTCTTTTGGGGTTGGTAGTCGCTCTGCAGCCGATGGCTTGAAAAATATATTGCAGGTCATTCCCTCTGCTGGTATGCTAGATTTTTGTTTATCTAATTTGGGTGGTTAGCTGGAAGAAGGCGAGCTTATCTGCCTGGTGGAGTTCTTAACTTTCGTACCGAGTACAAAAAGCATGCTGGTCAGGTACAATGGCAAAAATAAGTCCAAAATTGAGGCAGGATTGTTGAATTTTGGCCATGAAAGTAGGTCTGATTTTTTTTGTAGAGATTTTTTGCAATATTTAGGTTGACCTTAACTCTCACAGCATCATACAAGACCCAGCTCAGCTCAAAAGTGGGCTTCCCTATAGAGATTTCCTTACTTACACAAGCAGATTGAGTGACTTGATCTTGAAAGTTCATGTGTCCTGTTTTCTGGCATCATGGGCCATATCACATTGTGTCTCAGACCCGCCTTTCCTGCTAGACCACTTTGGGAGGCAAGGACTAGCCTGGATGTTCAGGGAATAGTTTATGAAATTATAGTCCTCACATACATCTTTTACGGGTCTTGTTGCAAGTGGTAATGCTCGGGTCTGGTCTGTGCCTTAAGAGAATAAGCTGGTGTTTCCCAAAGTATATCCCTTTGGAACCCTAGTCCAGAATAATTCTGTGCTAAGAAGGAGTTGTATTTTGAAATGATTTTGAAAAATACCTCCTCCTATGATCCTTTCTCAGAGACTTAGTGTCCGTCCGTAAGCGTAATACAAACTCTGCAGCGTTCAGTGGTAAAACATCTGTTTAGTTTTGGCTTTTCCCAGGGTTTTCCAAACTTCCTGACCATATGACCTTTTTTAAAATCCAGCATTTTTTCGAATCTTGTTGCCCACGCTTTGAAAATCCCTGCAATGGGCTGATCTGGTTGACCTGCCTTTTCTCTTGCCTTTTAAGTCAAGTCCTTCCATCACAGATGGGAAGGGCATTCTCAGGTCATATTTTAGCAGCCGACTAGCTGATGACCTCACACTTTACCATCCCTAGATGTTTCCCTGAGCGGAGCAATCCTGTGATGTCATTACAAGCCTGGCTGCCAGGAAATAATACTGCTTACGTATGCCCTGTAGTGAAACAGACTTTCTCACTCTGGAAGTTGCAATTTCAAATGCTGATTTTTGAAATGGATCCAGGTTGAGGGTTTTGGAAGGTTCAGAGTTTCTACTTCAGCAGGGAAAGCATAACGTAATTAGTCCTTGCTTCCCCGAGGTGCAGGTATCTTAATGGGTTATCTGGAAGCTAATAAGTAGACGTGCATGTCCACTTTTTTTCTCGAGTGATTTTTATTACCTCAAGCCGGTGTTTAAGTGATTAATGTTTCTGAAGAGCTAGAGACTTAGTTCTCAGAAAGATCATGATTGACAAAGTTCAGGTTAACTGCTGAACTAGAGAGAATTGATAGTGAGGCAGCTGTGTCAAGATTTTTGCTCCTGGAATGGTTTTTTCTCTTGAGTGCAAAGAGACACAAGGCAGTTTTCTTCCTTCCTTCCTTCCTTCCTTCCTTCCTTTCTTTCTTTCTTTCTTTCTTTCTTTCTGACTTTATTTATTTGACAGAGATCACAAGTAGGCAGAGAGGCAGGCAGAGAGGGGGGAAGCAGGCTCCCTGCTGAGCAGAGAGCCCAAAGTGGGGCTCCATCCCAGGACCCTGAGACCATGACCTGAGCCTAAGGCAGAAGCTTAACCCACTGAGCCACCCAGGTGCCCCAACAAAGCAATTTCCTATTTTTGTTTCATTCCTATTGAGACCTGCTGGTACCCATACTCTGTGTCAGGAAGAAGGGCAATGTTTTTGGAACTAGCCAGGGAAAATGAAGGAACTTGGCCTGAGATTCCATACTCCTTTTGTTGGTTTATCTGCTGATAATTAATAGTTCACCGTCACCTTTGGTCTAACTGAGATTTTTTTACTTGGTAGAGATTATATCTAATTTGGTAAATGTGTTGCAGTTTCCAGGAATTGAAAATAATAGTAATAATAATAATAATAATACCCAGAGCGCACAGCCTTCTTGAATTTTTTGACGTTCTTTCGTAATGATAACCTCACCCTAAATTGATTTGGGTGTTTTATCACAAAAGCCAGGGATGGTGTTCTGTTTCGGAAGGTTGGGTTGAATTATTTCTTTCTTGGCCTCCCCTGTGGTCAACCAGCATAACCAGTAAGTGGAGGGTGCTCTTTTGAAGGCAGATCCTAGGAACTCCCATGGGGCAGCTGGTCTCCCAGTGGACTCAGGCATTTCAAAGGAGGGTCACTTGCCTGGCTTGTTTTAATATGTTTCTTATCAAATGCTTCACTGGTCAGCAAGTTGTCGTTTTTAATGAGATTCTCAAATAAAGCCCGCCGACCCCATAACCACGTGCTCACTTATGTCTCTGTATTTTGTTAGATTTGTTTTCTCTGAGTTTATGCAAAACTGAAAACAGATGAACCTCAGTCTACTGGGAGAATGGGGTTGGAGCTCAGAGACGTCCTCCCACCCCCACCCCAGTCAGGCAAAGCATTCAAATGTCCTGATTAGTGATATTTTTAAAGGCCCTAATTATAGACTTAAGACAGAGGCCTTAGTGGGGCTTTAGGGAGTTTGTGAGACTTAATCTAGGAGCTGAAACAGGCTGTGTTTTTTTATTTTTGCATCAATAAAAATACAGTTGGCAGTCATCAGCATCCACAGCTCACATAAATCTTGAACTTTTGACTTAATTACCATGGGAGAGTTCAAAGGGCAGCCTGGAGGGGTTGAAAGAGCATTGCCCAGGGAGCTGGAGGTCTGGGTCTTGCCTCAGCCTGGCCTTGGCCATGCAACGTAGATCAGATCACTTGACCTTTCTGGGTGACATTGATCAGATCTGCCGTTGGACCAGATGGTCACTAAGGCCTATTGGTACAGTGGTAATATGACTCCATGTTTTTTCCTTAAACTGCTGGACTGTGTTCTCTTTTTGATTTCAGAAAGAGAGGAGACCATAAACCATAGATGTCTGTGTTGGGATACATACTGGGGCATGTAAGGGCTTCTTTGGGAGCAGCCCATGTTTTCAGTGGCACGGTCAAAAGAAACCCTCTAATTCTACTGTGTATTGACATGATCCATATCTCCCTGGAATACCTGCACAGAATGTTAGGACGGGGAGGGACCTTACCAGAACATTCAGCTCAGCTCCTTCATTTTATAGCTCAAGCTTTTAGCAGTTGTCCATCTTGTACGTTTGTCCATCTGCCTGTCTGCAGTCCGTCCGTCTCTCCATCCATCCATCCATCCATCTGTCCATTCAGTAAACACTTGAGTGCCTTCTCCATGGGCTGAAGATGACTCAGGCTGGACCCTCCAGGTGCTCTGCTCTGACTGGCCGGCAGACACTGAAGGGGATACATTCCAGTATGGAGCCATCCTGGTGATGGAAACACATAAATGACAGAGAGGAGGCCCAGCGAAGGAATATGATGAATCTTCAATGCGGGATGGAGGTGGTAGGTTGAAGGAACGTTGAAGGAAGTTTCTGTGGGATTCTACATCTCTGTTTAACCAGCACAGCTTAAGAGGATACTGTTCTATTAAAGTAAGATTCTATTAGCATTTTCACTAATATACAATAACTGTTTCAGTATGGAAAATGATATTGAGTATAGGTATTGTATTCCTTGATGAAATGCCAAACCTTGATTCCTTTACTTATTTTTTGCGTGGGTTTTACTGTTCCTTTAAGCTCATTGTTGGTATTTCGTGACTAAGAGAGCATCATTCTTTTGCTACATGTTACATCAGAAGATCAGAATGTCAGAGCAGAAGGGACCCAGCTGTCCTATAGGTCAACTTATTAACCTCTGATTTAGTAGAATTCGTTTCTCTGGGCCCTCTGAGATTTATATCACCATTCCTTTTCTATGGATTGACTTTAAACGCACTCCTACATCCCTAAGGTTGTGCCAGGGAAGATCCACTTATGGATGCCCAGAGACTTCCTTGAAATGTGACATAGCCTTGGCTGGCAAGTTTCATCTTGTATAAAGTTGTTGAGGAAATGTTTGCACTGAACACCTACTACATGCGAGGGCCATCTCGCTTTTTTGTAAACGGTTCATTTGTTCAATGAGTTCTTCTGCAAGTGAAAGTTAACACTGTTCACCAGCCATGGTTTGAAAAGAGGAGCCTGGTCCTGGTCTCTCATCAGCTGCATTGTTGTTCTTGGGGTGTGTGTGTGTGTTGGGGGTGGGGGGAGAAGGTGGCTAGCATTTCCACGTATCCAGACTGCAGATATGACAGGAAACATCGAATACAAAGTTCGCGGAGGACACGAGGCTGCTGATGAAAAAAGCGCAGCGAGGGTTAATTCTATAGTCTCAGTATTTTTCTAGACCTTCCAGATTCTTCAGGCTCCACATAAAACTAGTTCATTTTGGGAGGTAACATTATAAAATAATAATAATAAGTAATCAAATAATTAAAAATTAAAAAAATCAAAAATATAAATAAATAATAATAAATAATACAAAATAATAATAATTCCGCCCCTCTAAGATTTTGAGCCTGAGCATTGTCACAGAAGCGTGTTGTCCTGTGTGATGTGAGTGGGACTGGGCAGAGAGTTGGGGTGGCCCAGCACTGCCCCACAGAGAACCTGGAAAACTTGGCTCAGTAGCTTTTCCATCAAGTCACGGTTTTTGGGCATTTGGGAAAAGAGTGTTGCAGATGGAGGTTTCAAGTGAGTTGTGTAGGTGATGGGTTTCTACTCGGTTGATTAGATTTTACAGTGCCCCGCCCACCTGGCATCTCTGTGACTTCAGGTGACAAGCCGGGTGCCCCTACCCTGCTTCGTGGCCGTGCGTCTCTTTTGCACGAGCAGATTTTATAGGTGCAGTTTTAACGATTGAAATTTTACCCCAGGGAAGTGGCTTCCTGCCAGAAATTCCAGCAAAATTCTTTGCACTCTTGTCCTTAAGTCATTCCTTAGGTGCCAAGACAAAGGTGCTGGCTGCCAGGGTGCCGTTGCCACAGGCCAGGCCCGTACGGGCTCATGCGGTCTGGGACGATCCCTGTGTGGGTTCTTGCCTCCCTGACAGCTTCGCTCCGTGAGAGGGGAACGCAGCAGCAGTCCCAGGTCCTTCCACTAAATCCTACTTTTTAGCATTTTAGGGAACATAAAAATCCTGCCTCATGGAATTTAAGCACATATCTGTTGGTTCCTTTTATATGAAAAAGAAAAGACATTCCAGAGGATCAGCTCAGCCCTAATTGATGCTATCTCAAAGAGTTACTACATTAATATTTAGCTAATTCATATGAATAGGCCATTGTGTTTACTTAAACAAATGACACGAGTAGGGACACCTGACAGCATGAGGTATGCTTTTCATTTAGGTCAGATTTATAAAAGTCTTTGTGTAGTGACAAAGCTCCTTATTTATTTTGTGCTCTTAATGGTTCCTTTTTAGTGGCTGTGGCCGTGGATGGATTTTTCTAAGTAGAAGCTTTTAAAATGAAAGATTATTGAAATTGTTCCAGTAGATGCCAGGCCCTGGGGGTCTTGTGATGAATAGCCATCACGTAGTCCCTGGTAAGCCCTCAAAAGAATGGGTGTGTTTACGGGCATTTGACACCCAAAGCCAAATGGCTACCAAGTTGCCTACTCATTGCAGATACAACTGGTTTCAAGAGGAATGTGTGCAGCCCCGTTGTTATTCCCTTGGCTCTCCCCCTGCCCCTGCTCTGGCCTTTCTTTCTCTGGCACACAGGACCGACCACCTTGGCTCTGCCTTGCCTGCACGGTCTTGGCATCGTGTAGACACCATCCACATCGACGCTGATGCTTAGATAAACAAGGATAAAGAAGATTCAGCATGCCCTTGTTAAGAAATCTCAGCTCCACCTTTTATAGTCAGGTTTTAAGAGCAAGGGTGAGGCAAACAGGGGTAGGTGTTTTGAATGCACTTTTTCCAATTCCTCATTCTGCCATGGGTGTCTGGCTGTTGAGGGGATTGTTACCCCCTCCCGGGAGCAAGCTGTGCCATCCGCAGAATAGAGGAGACTTGTAAATCTACATCAGAGACGAAACCCCCGCCCGGACCCGTTTGTCTCTGGTTATTGAAATGTGTGTGCTGCTGCTCAGGCTAACCCTCATCAGCAGTAAACACAGTTATGAATCAGGCTTCTAGCATTTCAGTGTTCTAGAATGTTCTAGAATGTGCAAGGCCCCTTGTTGATGGATGCTTTAGGGAAATTTCGGCTACCAGTTTGCTAAGACAGAAACATACATGTGAAAAGTTGAATAGCTATACGAGATTTCAGTGGAACTTTTGGGCCATCGTGAAGAAGGCAGCGTGCCTCTGGCAAGGGCTGGCTGTCCTGGACTCCGGTCTTGAACATCAGAATGGTTGAAAGTATGGATTCTGACCCCTTGGAGAAGCTGGTTCTTACCGGCCATGGAGAGTAGGGGCAAAGACAGTGGGCTCTGGAATCAGAGTGCCTTGGCTCAAACCTACCTGCGCCTCTTCCTAGCTTTGTAGCTTCTCTGTGCCTCAGTTTCCCTGTCTGTGCACCAGGATTTTAATAATGCCTTTCTTATCAGATTGGTGTCAGGTTTAATATGCTAAACATGTAGGAATTTTTAGAGCTCTGTTTGGCAAATAAGAAGCCCTCAGTCAGCAGTGCTGACCGTTGGCCGGCATGGAGAATTTACGGTGGTATTCTGGGACGATGCTGTGGTTCTTACTTAGATAAAATGTCCTTCTTTGGGAATTTAAAAAGTTATCTCGTGAATTTAAAGAATCACTTGTATCCATGACTTTGCAGGTCATTTAGAGGGCTCACCTTCATAGAACACGTAATTCATATCCTCCTGTTAAGTTTTTCCTGTTTAGACACGGTGGTAGAATTCTGGCTTTCACAACCACTGAAAAATCGTTGCTCATTTAAAAAAAAATTAAAACGTACTTAATGATAGGGCTTTTTTGGTTTGTCATGTAAAGTACTGGGAAATTAATGACGCCTTCCTGAACGATATCTCATCTTAGGATGGTAAATTCTATTATTGATTGTCCCTTACAGCTTCAGTGGCTAAGTTGACGTGGCTTCGGGGCTTCGAGCACACCTTGTGTGTGTATGCAATCACTTGCTAGGTGTGGGGATCTAAAGTGATAACATTTTGGAGGATTTAGCTGCTGTTAGTTACCTGTGTGTTGACACTGTCTATATAAAGTCGCATTTGAGAACATGATTCGCTGTGAATTTATACTCTGGGACCGGGAACAAGGACGAGAAGGTCCCTCAATTACTTTTCCCCCGTTAAGAGACACAGACTACCAAGCAGTCTCTCTCCACGGACTTCTGCTGGGCCATGTGCTAGACTTCAGGAAAATTTTTTCCTAATGTAAATATTACTGGAAGATTTTTGAGAATGTCAGCTCGCTCACACACAAAGTAACATTATCTTCCCGGTTATGGAAATGAAGCCCTCCTTCTCTGTACATTGTAATCTTGTTTTCCACCCCAGGAGCACCGTACTGGACCAACACAGAAAAGATGGAAAAGCGACTTCATGCTGTCCCCGCAGCCAATACTGTCAAGTTCCGCTGTCCAGCTGGGGGGAATCCAACACCAACTATGCGCTGGCTGAAGAACGGAAAGGAGTTTAAGCAGGAACATCGCATCGGAGGCTATAAGGTAGAGTGAAATTTTCAAAATGCTCTCTTTCTTACATTTTTATGAATCTCTCTTTTTTTTCCCCCTTTTTTAAAAAAGATTTTATTTATTTATTTATTTGACAGAGTGAGAGACAGCGGGAGAGGGAACCCAAGCAGGGGGAGTGGGAGAGGGAGAGGCAGGCTCCCCGCTGAACAGGGAGTCCGATGCGGGGCTCGATCCTAGGACCTGTGGATCATGACCTGAGCTGAAGGCAGATGCCTAACTGACTGAGCCACCCAGGCGCCCCTCACGGTGGATATTTTAAAACCGTTTTCCTGGACTTGCTTGTACTTGAAAAGCATAGCCCCTGTTTGCGTTGTTCTTTATGCGAGAAGAGCTTAATAACAGAAGGGTAGAAAGTTGAGCCTGTTTTCTATATGCTTTATAGTCCGTAAAACTGAAGCTGAAGCAGAATCAGAGACGCGTGAGTATGCTTGCCCTGTCCGAGCGGGATGTGCGAGTATGGACGGACTTGGCTGAGACTCTGGGTATGAAATAGTGCATATGCGGACAGGATGCTTCCGTGGTGACCGGGCATCTCTGTCCTCCGTCTCTGCCAGGCTTTGGAGAGCCCATCACAGAAAGTGGTGAAGTGTAGTCCCCTCACACGGGGGGGAGGTGGACCTTGACAGCCATCTCCCTGAAGAGGTATGTAAATGCCTGTTCAAGCTCCTGGTCATCCAGTCAGCGATGGGGATGAGCATCCTCGGGGCAGGCCCATCTGAGGCTCTGGACGGGGCACAGCCCCAGCTCACCTCATGGCGGTTCCTCGTCCGGTAGGGAAGGGAGACCAGAAAGCTGTGATCTGAGTAGGCCGAAGCCAGAAGAGCATGTTGTCCTGTGGGCGTGCGGGGAGGGAGGGTGTTGGCTCTTCCGGAGGCTGCGGATAACAGAGGTCAGGAAGGGATCCTGGGCTGAGTTTGAAGGATGTCTCAGGAAGAGAAATGGAGTCTCTACATCATTTAGCCTGGAAAGGGAGGCCTTGAGGAATGCAGTATGTGAGGAAGGCATAAGGAATTTGACTATGACATTCTTTGATGTGTTTGGAAAGCATGAGTCGGTGTATTAGTTACCTATTCTGTGTAACAAATTCCCCCAAGGCGCAGTAGCTTTCAACAACATTTATTATCTCACAGTTTCCGGGTGTGGCTTTGTTGGCCCTTCCACAGGGAGTCTCTCATTGTACTAAGATTTCAGTTATGTCTGGAGTCTCATTTGTGGGGTCGGTTGGGGGAAGGACCTGCTCCTCTCATTCCGTAGTCTCATTCCGTAGATGTCGGACTCACTTCTTTGTAGGTTGCTGGCTGAGGGCCTCAGTTCCTCGCTGGCTGTGGGCTGGAGGCTGTCCTCAGTTGCTTGTCCTGTGGGCCTTTTGTGTGGTAGCTGTCACCCCTCCAGGAGGGGAGACCAGAAGAGGTAGCATGTGGAGAAGGCAGGAGTCACAGCCTTTGGTAACCTAATGGAAGTGACCTCCAAGCACTTTGGCTGTTTTCTGTTATTCAGCAGATCATTAGGGAGGAGATGAATTCCCCAAGGGCATGGACATCGGGAGACCTGGGATCAGTGGGAGCCATCTGAGCAACCTGCAGGTGGGATGCTCTCGCCCCGACCCCAGGTTCCAAAGAACTGGGTCAAAGAGGATTTCTTGGTGGATGGACTTTCTTGCTACAGATGTGTCCACAGCACTGACGACACGTGAGAGGGCACGTGAGCCCTGACCTCATCGCTGCTGTGGGTTAGGGGGTCTCCTGTCCACAAAAAAGTGCCCTGGAGCCCTTTTCTGAAATACCCTACCCAGTTCCCTTCTTTAAAAGGGTTGTTTTCTTCTTCAAAAATGGCTGACTTTTGTTTTACCATTTAAAAACATTCAGAAGCCAAAACCCAGAGGGCAATGGGGAAAGACTAGGAGTAAATTTCTAAGCGCAGACATGGGGCAGTTGGCGTGTGCGACAGGTGTGAGGGACATTTGGGGCCAGGTGGGTGCCTTGGAAGCTGTAGAAAGAGACACACGTAGCCCGTCTCCCACGACTCCTTGTTGATGGGAGCAGGAGGCAGGAGGCTGCTTTTTCTCTTTGCTCTGAGGCTGGTGCTTCAACCGGGCGCCATGAGATGGGAAGGTTGGCTCGCTTTGTGTGTAAAAGACGGTAAGACAGAGATTTACGTAGGTGGTTGCCGCTTGGAAAGGAGGACTTAAAACCACTCCAGTTGTGGCCCTGGGGATGGTTCTAACCACCAGATGCTCCCTGGGAACAGAATCGATGTCTTCCCGATGATTTCATTTCAATACAACCGGAGTATCAGAGTGGTGGTCAGAATCCTGGCCGTTAACGAGTTTCCTCACTTAAGTCAGCCTTGGAAAAAAGTAAAAAAGAATTGATGAGCCTCCAGAAACTCCTGGTCTCAAAATAAATAGGACCAACATCATTATTATGGGTAAGGAGCTTTTTGCAAATCTGAATTAGTGATTATAAATGCGCTTAAAGACCAAGGGCGCCTGATGAGGAAATGCCGCTTGATTTTCAGCAGGTGCAGTTCAGTGTAAATTACCGAGGGACGCTGTGCTAACCGGAGTGCGCCCGGGTTCCGAAAGCAAAGTGTGGGGGACCTTGCGCAGAGGACCTTTCTTTTGCCTCTGCACGCGGAGGCACAGATGGCCGAAGGATTTTTGTTGTTTTGCGTTGGAGCCATTTCTGGAGTGAAAGAGAATGGGAATTTGAGCGCGGGGGAACGAAAATCTGAAGTATATTTTGCTATAGGCGCTCCTGGCTGGGCGTGTGGCCACAGCGTGTAACTCCTGATCTCGGGGGTGTGAGTTCTAGTCCCACACTGAGTGTAGAGGTTAATTAAAAAAGAGCATCTGAAAAAAAAGATAAAGTGAATTTTGCTATGAAAAAAAAAAGCAGGAGGCTATGTGCTGTGGTGAGTGCTGTGAAGTGTGTAAACCTGGCGATTCCCAGACCTATACCCCTGGGGCTGCCTGGGTTTAGTAAGGAGTTTTCACAGCAGTTGTGGTGTTGGACCTTGATTTGGGGGATACCGTTTTAGCTCAGGAATTCCTTCCAGCCCCAGGGGCTTCTGGGACTCGAAAAGGTTATGAAGTCCTGGGGCGGGTCACAGAGCCCGACAGCCCCTCCCCTGCCACAAGTCCAAGCTCTCTGGCTAGTGCAGGCCTCCTCAGGGCCCCGAACAGGGCAGAGTCGGGAGCACGGTTTTCTTTGTTACCTGCAGAGACTTTTTAAAGAATTATGCTCCAACATTTGGCCTGAGGCCCTCACCCCCAAAGCAGAGATCCCTTTGACGCGTGGATAGCCCGGTGTCCAAATGTCCCTCTCTCCTGACTCCCATCCCTTTGCTACTTTATTTAACGAAGAAGCGAAGTGTCAAGTTTTCCAAGATGTATTTTTCCAGAAAGCAAGACTTGAAAGTTTCCGCAAACAAATGTCTGTTATTTCTGTGATTTTTTTTTTTTTTCCTTCATAAATCTCATTCCATAAACCATGGTTGCACTGTCTGCCTCGCTCAGCTGTCGGTCTAGCTCTTCCTACCTGTTTATGGATCAGGCACTTCGGCCCTTGTCCACTGTGTTACAGCTTGTTTTGAAATGGTGGCCAGCGAAGGGAGAAGAAAAGAAACCCAAAACGAAATCAAAGAGAATTATGAAATGGGACAGAAAGCTCATTTTAATTAAAATGACCAATAGAGCCCCTCGGTATTCTGTGGGTCAGTCTTACTTATCAAAGAACTCATGCTGAGCCTTCCTTAGGTGATTTAAGAGTCATTATTGTTTTTCTTAGTGGGCAAAGGCTGGGTGGATGTTATTATTTATGGTGATAAAGGTGGACTTGCATAACTACATCTCCCTAATTGTACTCCCGCCTGGGCTCTCTCATCAGTCTTGACTGTGGGCAAGTCGTTGAAACTCTTCTTTTAGGTCACCTATCCTTAAAATGAAGTTTGGATGGATAGTCTCGAACATCTGATTCCTTCCAACTGTGATTTAGTAGCACAGCCACCAACTATTTTTTATCATAAACGATAGCACAGATTTTTTTTTTTTTTTAGAACGAGGTTACCTACAAGGCTAGATATTTCAAAGGGCTCTGAACAGTAATTACAATTTGATGCAGAAAAGCAAGAAGATTGAGGTAATTCATAGACCACCTCAGTTCCCGACTCATTCCTAGGTAATGACTCAGGCATAGAGGGGAAGAGTATTCTTAAAAACTGCCTTTCATGCCACTTAATAACTGCCTAAGAACCAAGAGAGATCACAGGATCCAGCCCTCCCTCAGTCTGGGCCTGGGATGGGTACAAGAGGGCGTGGCTTCAGGCCTCCCAGGGGTGAGAACTCCCGTAGACCCCTAGCAGGGTGAAGTGTCACCGGATCTGGACTGTCAGTTTCCTTGTATGTTTCAGGTCCAAGAAAACATGAGGAAAAATCTGTTTTCTCATAATCCCGGCTAAACTGGCGGTTTTGCTGGGTAGGTTCACTTTCCAGGTTACTTAGCTATCCTGTTAGCGATGTTCGATTAAATGTTATGCCTAATCCCAAAGTACCTTTCTTGGGAAAAATCACGACTAAATGTCCTTATGTGTATATTTATATTTTGTTGAGCTCTTTCTCAGCCCAGGCATTGCAGCGGTCATCCCAGATCGGGCCATCTGTGATGAGGAAGCAGGTGTAGGTCAGCCAACCTGTGTCGTGACTGTGCTGGGCGCCTCCCGCCCGCCATGACCCTGGGTCCCCTGCACCCCCCCAAAGGCAGGGCGGGGAGGCGCTGTTATTTTGCCCCTTTTACAGATGACACTTGTCATGTGGCTCCTTGGTGGCGGAGCTGCCATATTTGGACCCAGGTAGTTTTCCTCCCAGGTTCACGCTTTTCCTAAACTGCTTTCTTCAAAGGTGGTTCCATGTCTTTATAAAAAACACTGTGATAACTTAGAAGCATGGAGACAGTAGAGGCATCCCAGGAAGATGCAAGTATCAGTCAGCCCAGGGTATACTGTTGAGAGCAAAGTTGGCCATATGATCCATGACCAGTGTGGGATTTTTCAAATTGTGGTAAAATAGGGAGAATATAACATTTGTCGTTTATCTTTCCTCACCCCAAATAGAAACTGTGTATCTGTTAAGCAATAATTTTCCTTTCCTCTTTCCCCCTCCTCCCACGCCCTGGTAACCTCTAGTCTTTCTGTCTCTGAGTTTGCCTGTTGTAGGCATTTCATATAAGTGGAATCATAGGATATTTGTCCTTCTACCTGGGAGTAGAATACCAAGGACTTAAATACTTGCTCATGCATGTTCGAAGCTGCTTCATGCACAAGAGCCAAAAGGTAGAAACATCCCAAGGGCCCATCAACAGATGAGCAGATACACGAAATGGGACCTGTCCACATAATGGAGTAGTATCCAGCCCTTGCTTGTGGCTCCTTAGGGCATATCCCTGGCAGTGCGATTGCTGGGTCGTCTGATGGTTCTTCATTCAGCTCTCTGAGGAAGGTCATGAGATTTTTAAAAAGGGTGAAATTCAGAAGGCACTGATCTTGCTGGCAGCCTGCCCCCAGAGCACCTTTCTGAGCCCCTTCGGGCATCTGAGGACGGCCTTGTATGTTGTAATCCTCTCCTCCCTGATTCGGGAGATCCACGCATCGTTCACGGAGTGGAGGGAAGAGTTGTAGTTGTGCACTGGATGGGATCAGAGCTCGCCTCGCCCTGTTCTCTGGACGCTTCCTGAGAAGCAAACTTCAGGAGTTGAAGCATTAATCAGGCATTTGCCTCCACATCTGCGTGGTGCTAAGCAGCAGTGAGTGCCACAGCCCTTGACACGGGTCAGCTGTTTGTGCACACCTCCAGAGGCCTGGCTCAGAGACCCCAGGAACCTGCTGGAAAATGGGGTCTGGCATGGGATCGTAAGGCTCTAAGCAGTCCCAGTGACAACTGGGTTACGGTGAGTTGTCACGGGCTGCCTTTGTGAAGGCCAGGGTTCGAAGGGGTTGCTGCCTTTGTCCATAAACTAGGCCTGACACGGGTGGAAGGAAGCGCTGGGGGTATTTGCCATCACATGGACACAGTATTCATTGACTTGGCACCGAGCAAAGCTGTCCATCCAGCTTCTGGATGTTTATTCTGCTTGTTATCGAACACCTAGCTGTTTGGAAATGTCCAGAATTTTTTTTTTCCTTTTTTTTTTTTTCTTTTTGCAATGTGGAAACCAAACATCCAGGTGACAGCCTGGGTCTTTGGCCTTTCCCCTTTCCCCTGGGTGTTTTGCTCTCATGACAAACTAAATCTGCATTCCCAGTTGTCACCTGAAGGTAGCTGAGGGTTTCCGCTCACATTGTGGAAGACTTAGCTATCAGAGGAATTCTGAGAAAACCTGTCTGGGCCACCTTTGGTCTTTGTGACCAGGGGCGGGGAATGTTTGTGGAATCCACCTTTTTTGTATTAAGAGTAAAAGAGTTGAGGCCATTAGCTTCAACCTGCTTTGTTTCAGTATTGAAATGTTATTTTAAAAAGTCTTTAGTGAACATAGTTTTGAAGCCTCATGCTCTGTAGTTCTGTTCCTTGGCAGATGAAAAAATCGTGATGAATTCCGCAAAGATTTGGCCACGGGCAGGAATGAGGAGAAAGGATGGTGCGTGTGTCTGCTGGTGCAGGATTTCTGTCCTCCCCGGCCCTGTTGCTCAGTCTGCCAGAGGCGTATAGTCCCTGCTTATAGCTCCCGCTGAAGGGGGAGGCAGGGGAAGTGGTTTTATTTCACTTTTTGGGTCCCATGTCTGTGATTTCGGGTTAAATTTGAAAAGTGAAAATGAGAAAAAAGTCAGCAACATGCATAACCCCAGCACCTAATTATATACAGTGGACCGCTGACAATTTAGGACAGTTTTGTTCTGATTTTGGCTATGTGTATACAGTCGTGCATACAGATTCAGGGCGATACCATAGGCACCTGTAGGGCTGTGGTGTGCGTGTGTTTGTATTTCTGTACAATGGAATCCTGAATATAAATATTTTTATCTCACCTACCCCCCCCCATTTGTCAGTAACTACTCATAGTATCTTACCAGGTCTGAACGTAAGAATACCTCTTTCTTTTTAATGACTGTGTGCTATTTTGTTGGAACGAATTAACCGTCTGTTAGTTCATATAGGACGAAGTATATTTTAGTAATGATTTTCTTCCTGATGGATTCATTTTTGCTGTTACCAACGGTGCTGGAAACCTCAGTCTTGTTCGTGTGCCTTGAAATCATCCTGCTGTTTTCTGTGTAGGCTAGATTTCTAGCAGTGGAATTAACTGGGTAAAAAGAAAAAAAACGTGTTGCTGATTTTAATAGGCCCTGCCAAATTATTTTACAGAAAGGTTTTTCTCTGTGCTCCTGTTCTCAGTTTGAGCCTCTCTTGCCCTCCACCCTCACTAAGTACTCAGTGACGTGGCTCTTCCTAATTTTTGTTAATCAGCAGGTGAATAACAGGGTCTCATTATTGTTTGAATTTGCATTTCCCTGATTGTTAATGAGGTTAAGCATCTTTTCATATGTTTATTGGGTATTTACATTCCCTCTTCTGTGAAAGCAAAGATGTGCATTTGATCTAAGGGCAGAAGAATGGTGGCACTAAAAAGATGAGGAATATTAAAAAAACCCCACAAAGAGGACATCTGACATTTTTGTTGGAAGGGCAGTGTCTTTAGGTTGACCCTGAATCTGGGTATGGAAGTGGAGTGCTTAGGAAAGAAACACAAAAGTCTTTGTGCCTTTGCCCCCCATCTTGATAGAGTTACTACTTGTCCTCTCTTAGCTTGTCATTAAGCAACCACTAATTAATGGTAGGATATCCCCTAGGAGAGTGTCAAACGTTCCCACTGTTGGCAGCTTCTAAGGGCGTCCATTTGGAAAGTGCCACAGCTCGTAAAATTTGGGATTGGTGGTATGTCAAGAAATCGAATACTGGAGCAGTGGTGTAAGAAAATAAATATTAACAGCTGCATGGGACGGTATTGACTGAGTACCAAGGTCTCGGACAGGGCAGAAGCACCTTGTTTGGTAAGTGGGTTTCTCATTGTGAAAGCGTTTTATAAATGTTAACTTATTAATATTTGTAGTGCATCTCCAGGAAGGAAACATTTTGGGGAGCACATGCTATTGATGAGGGGTTTTACGTGGAATGCCATAGCTCTGACGAGAGCCTGGGTCTGACCATATGCCCTGGGGTTAAACACGGCAGTGGTATGCCAAGCTGCCTATGCCAAGATTTAATGTCTTGGGCAGAGGCAGACGATGCCCTCCCTGTGCTGTTCAGGTTCAGCTCCATTTGGAATGTGCTGTGTGCCAAATCTGGATCCAGGCGCAAGAAAGACATTGACAGTTTGGACGGGGTCCAGAGACAGGCACTAGTCATGATTAAGGGCTTATGGGCATGACATTTGAGCAGGGGCTCAAAGAACTGAATATTTACAGCAGGGCTAAATGCTGGATTACGTGGCTTGGTGACGTTAGGCCCTATGGCTTCATCGCCAAGTTACTCTCAGTGTGATTAGTCCTTCAGAGTCCAGGAAAGTCCCATTTCTGATACCGCTGAGAGCTTGGGGAGAGAGAGGGTCTCTGTGTGGGCCCATCTGAAGGAGTTAGTCCCTGAGTCTTCCATGCTCTTCAACACACGGCTCCAGGGTAACACCCAGGGAGGCCAGGATTTCAGTAGAGAATTCTCATTTCCCTGGAAAACTTAGCAACTGCCTCTTCTTCATGGTGTTCCCTCTACACACTGTGCATAGAAGGCTTATCCCTCCTGAGAGGAGACCTACCCTCTTGCTTGGGTTCTCCTAGAAGCCTACGGCCCAGCTGAGAGCAAGAGGGAGGTCTTTTCCAGTGGAGGGGACACACTCTCTCCACTGGGGTCTGATGCCTTCAGGTTCATTTTACCACCAGATTCTTCGCCTGTGACACTGAGAATGAATGTTCCCTCGTCAGCTCCATGACAGGAGGTGGAAACAGTCCAGGGTTGAACAGGGGAGCTGGTGAGAAGACAGCAGCTTGAGCAAAGGGACTGTCTGCCCAGAACTCACTC
Source organism: Taxidea taxus jeffersonii (assembly GCA_003697995.1). Lineage (NCBI taxonomy): Eukaryota > Metazoa > Chordata > Mammalia > Carnivora > Mustelidae > Taxidea > Taxidea taxus. The sequence goes on from RCUC01151125.1 coordinate 46,396, forward strand.
TCACTTCACTGATCCTACTCGGCAAAGAAGAGTCCAGCCCTTACCCCCGTGATCCTTCATGAGACTGCGTGACGAGCAGTGGTCTAGTTTTTTTGAACCAGCATCGGTCGCTGCTGTCTGTGACAGCGGCTCACAGCAGAGCTCAGCGTGTGACACGACATGCGTTAGGGGGTAACAGGCTCCAATAACCTCTTACCTCTGTGGGTGCTGCTTTTCGAACTGGACAGCTGCTCCACCCTCCTGTTTTTATAATCGAGCGTTCGTGAGATGAGTTTCTTTATTCTCTAGTTCCTTGACTCACTGGTGTGCTCGCAGAGGCTCGGCTGGTATTATCGGTTTTTATGTGATTAAGGCAGAAAACACTTGCAGTGCTTAGGGAATCATTCAGAAGGTCAGTTGAAATTCCTGAAATCATAGTTAAGATGGGTAGGGCCCAGGCCTTTTATTTATTTATTTATTATTTGTTTGTTTGTTTATTTTCTCCTCGACATGTCTTTAGAGTGCCTCGCCCAGAATACCTTTACAACATGATTTGGATTTGGAGAGAAAGGGTAGAGCCTTGAGCAAGAGAAAATCTGCATTTTGGTCTTAGTGAGGAGAAGTCATGCTTGCTTGAATGTTTGAGTCGTAGAAATATTTGAAAAGCAAGGTGGGAATGTCAGAGTCTAGCCTGTTGGCGTGTTGACAGTCCCAGTACCTTATTGTCACATGTGCTGCTTATCTTTGAAAAAGTCTCAAGGAGTCTGTAAGCAGATGGATATGCAGCTGAGGTTTCCTGAGGATTCATTGCTCCCATATTTGGAATTCTGAGTGTGTCTCTCAGGAATATGTAGCATCTATTCGACCACTGCCAGAGATGGGAGGGGCAGACCTGTGTTCCCAGTTGAAACTTCTGGAGGCTTCCACATAGCATCTGAGGGCCGTGGGAAAAGAAACTGGAAGGTTCCAGAACAATACAGAATGTAGCTTGTGGGCTTCTCGGGAGATTCATCTTAGCTAAGGCCGGATGGAGCGCTCGCTCAGAGCAGTGCCTGGCATACAGTAAGTGCTCATTGGTGCTGGCCCTAAGTGGTCCATGGGTACCCTGGGGCCTGAGGGTTCCTAGTGGATGAGCAACCTTTCAGCCCCTCTGCTCTGGGGCACTGGTAGGGCCACAGGCTAAAGGGCAGGCTCCCCTGGCCATCCTGGAGGAAAGGTCAAGCCATGACAGCGAGAGACCCATTCCGCACACTTGCATATCCGAACGTGTCTGTATCCCCTTGCGAGGATCCACGTTGATGACAATGATTGTTTTCACTTGTCTCCATTCTGAGTCCTTCGTATGAGGGAAATGTAGAATTCAGGGGATATTTCTCTACCTTCCTTGTCTCCCCCACCTGCTTTTTAAATCAAGAAAGCAAAGTACCTAGTATTCTGTGCTAAGCATGTTAAATAAGCACCTTTACTTTGATCTTTTCAGGTGCGAAACCAGCACTGGAGCCTTATTATGGAGAGTGTGGTCCCGTCCGACAAAGGAAATTACACCTGTGTGGTAGAGAATGAGTATGGCTCCATCAATCACACGTACCACCTCGATGTTGTTGGTGAGTTTGCTTCTCCCAAAGGGGCAGCTGTATGCCAGCTTGACTCCTCTGACATCGTGAAAGTGAGTCTTATTTCTTTCCCATCGTTTAAGGAGAGTCGGTCCACTTCCTTCTTCCTAAATACACGCTGTTGTTAGAGAAGGATTCTTTTGTCAGTTGACAGTGTTCTGTTTCCCGAGGAGCCATGCTTTATGTATTTTGTGTGATCCTCTTGATTCCCTCGCATCTTGTGGAAAATGGACATGGTGTGAAAGGCGCTGACATTCTAGAAGCTGAAAATGGATGAACATAGAGGATGAAAATAACATTCTGAAGAATGTTAGTGTGTTCAGGGAAGGGGCACAGATATGCTCTAAGAGAACTTTTAAAGATTTCTTTATTTTAGAGAGAAAGCAAGAGCAAGTGCAGGGGGTCGGAAGGGGCAGAGGGAGAGAGAGAATCTTGAGCAGGCTCCACACTGAGTGTGGAGCCTGACATGGGGCTTGATCCCAGGTCCCTGAGATCGTGACCTGAGCTGAAATCAAGAGTCAGTTGTTTAACTGACTGAGCCACCCAGGCACCCATAGACCTTTGTTTTTAAAAGAGAGGAAACATGATCAAAAGAAGGGCAATTGTATTGTATTAGATTGTATTGTGTGGTGTTGCCTGCAGAAGAGTAAAGGAAAAGGTATCAGTATGACTGAGCTGATAGCTGGCTGGGGCAGGTCAGGGTCAAGGCACCCAAGTGAAAGTCATTCGAGACTGTAGGCTCAGCCTTTGTTCCTAGAAATGATTCCTTCTGTGGAAACGGAACTGTGTATATGGGCTTGTAAATATCTAAGTGCTCAGACAGATAGGACATTTTAATTAAATATCTTAAGACCACGTAGCCTGCTGTTAGGGAACTCAGATTTTGTCCCATCTTGCCTACTGTGTTGGGTTGCGTTGTAACTGATAAGGAAAGAGGGTTTCTCTGTCCTGTGGGAGGATTGGAGATGCCAAGGTTGGGTCTCATTGCAGGAGGGATGGTTGGCTAAGATCTTTGGATCCTTTGTATGATCCATCTTTTCTCTGTCTTGTCATCTACCTGGACTGTCTGGCTCACCGCCTGACCTTGAGTCCTGGCTGGGGGTCAGCTAACCAGTTTGCCTTTCTCTTGCGGATTGTCCGCTTCAGCTAAGGGTCTCAACTCCGGGCTCTCCCTGATGGATTTTGCCTTAATGTGACCCTATGTAACTCCACAGACTCATGCCCACCCTTCATGTTTATGAACAACGGCTTTCCTCCATCATTTCCTGTGCATGTGTCCCTAGTATTATTTCATGTGTGGACAATTTCTTCTCCTTCAAGAAGCTATAAACTCTCTGAAGAAAGGCTCCATAGTGATTGGAATTGCCCAAAGAACCATGAAAACGCCTTCCAAAAGCTTGATTAACCAAATTACATGGATTTTGGTTAATTGAAGTTTGAGGCTAACTGCAAATTGAACAAAACCATTTTGATTTTTTACCAAGTTGCCTGGAATTAAATCCATAAGAAACTCTGCCTTCGAAAGCATGAGGTAGTGTTTATTTCTGTGCGTGTGTTAAAATTCAGTGAAAAAATTATTTGTGATGCTTTATCTTTTTTATAACAATGTCAAATTTGGTAGCTTTTACATCATGTAGACCCTGTGGACATTCCTAAAAGACCGGGTTTCTTAGCTCACAGAGATATTGGGCAAGGTTTCTTAGTGGGAATCACTGCACACAGATATTTTACAGATCAAACCGAAAGAAGTAACACAAATATGAGAAGAGAATGGTGAACATTTATTTTGGCATTGATGGGCCATAAATCTGTTGATTAAGCACACAGGGCGAGTTCACGTTGGGCCTCACATCGCCTGAATTTGACGTGAGAGCGCTTCTATTTAAGGAAAGAAAGATTTGGGGCTAGAAATTCTTCAGTACTTAATTTTGAAACAAAGTAATTGTGCGAATACGATAATCATGTTGTAGCCGTCCCCAGGGATTCTGGCTTCGCACAGGTCCCTGATGGCTCCCTGGGATTGGCTGGGGACTCATCCAGGAATCTGGAGTCAGCTGGGCCACCTCAGCTCCTAGCAGGTTTTAGGTTGAGTTGTTATGTAAAACATTCAAAGCCCCTCACCCCTACCTCTCCTTTGAGCTTTCTGGCAGCTCATCTCTGTGAAGCCCTCTGCAGTCTCTTACAGTTTAGGGCTGGATTTGGATTGGGCTGCTGAATAATGGAATTGTGCTGTCTAATGTTAATCCCCTGGCAATCAGTCTTGTTGAAAAGAGCGTATGATTCAGTGGTGTAATGTAGAGGGAGCATAGAGCGTATGGAGTAATGCAGAGAAAGGCCTGATTATGTCACAAATTTGGGAGATTGCCCAGCCAGACGTGGGCCAATAATGACACAATGCTGGTTGGGAATATCCATTAAAGCTCAACCCCTAATAATTTTCCAAGCCTTGAACCTTCTTTATAAATAGAAGCCCAAAGTCAGTGGAGTGTAAGACATTTTCAGGAAAGATGGAGGTGTGAAATACTGTCATCTCTGCTCAAAACCCCAGTAATTGCTCTGAGAAGCACTAATAAAACAAGAATTGAGTCGGCTCGAGAGTCTCACGCAGACTTACAGGCTTGGCAGGTGGGCGTTCTGAACACCTCAGCAAGTGGCAGCAGAAGGGATTCAGGCTTGAACGACGATTTTCTGGTGGCCCACAGTCCAAGCGTAATACACTGCCCCGTGATTACAAGCTTCCCAGCTACAGCTGCATCTCCCAGAACATCGGAGACTTCCCCAGTGAAAGTGAAGTCCTGTCCTCGCTCACGTTCCGCGAGAGTTTATTTTTGTTGCTATGATACGTCGGTTTGGGGTTCACATACTGCGAAGCATCAAAATGGGTGAGATCTTTTTATTGAAATTCTTCCTTGGAAAGGCATTCCCATAAGCACTTTAATGTAAAAGCCGTGTAATTTAAGTGACATTCTTGTGTTCTGGAATTAAACAGCCAGCCATTGTTGTGTGCGAGGGAAATGCTCTGGTGTATGGCAGCCCTTTTAGGAGCCCCACTTGATCCTCATTAAAATTGACACCATTACTTTTCAGCCATTTACTTGCGAGGAAAATTAGCGCGAAGCTCCGCATCCCGGTAATTGTGACTCTCCTAAACCAGGCTCCCCTCAGAGGGCTGGCTTCGGGAGGTGGCGGGTCTTGGCCTTCGTTCATCAGTGAAATGAGGCCAAAGCCCTGGGTTCTGACGGCTATGCCACCAAGAAGCCACAACCTGGGACACATCCCGTGACCTTGGGTTTCGCCAGAGAATGGCGACAAGTCCCTTCGCCTTTCCTGAGCCCCTCTGGCCTCACTGGGGGAGTTGGAATGTTGGTATTTAGCTCATTCCTGTGATGGCGGGGTCTGTCTCCTAGGGGCTGCTGTGACAAGTGAGGGCAAACTGGGATGGGTTAAGACAACAGAGGTTGAATCCGTCTCCATTCTAGAAGGCAGACATTTGAAGTCAGGGTGTCAGCGGGGTTGGTTCCTTCTGGAGACTCTGACGGGGCATCTGGTTCATGCTTCTCCCCAGCTGCTGCTGGCTGCCCTTGGCTTGTGGACATGTCACTTCCGTCTCGGCCTCTGTCATCCCGGGGGCTTTCCTCTCTGCATCTCAGATCTCCCTCTGTGTGTCTCCTTCAGGGACACGTGTCACTGGATTGAGGGCGTGCCCTCCATCCAGGATGGTCTCATCTCAAGATCCTCCATTACAAAGACCTCGTTTCCAAATAGAGTCACGTTCACAGGTTCCAGAGGTGAGGACATGGACTTACCTTTTTGCGGGGGTGGGGGGACTACAGTTCAATCCTCTACAGTTGTTATGAGGAATCTGTTTGGGTTAACAGATTGAAAAAAAAAAAAACACAAAAAAACCCAAAACATCAAATTGGCATCAGGTGGCCAGCAATGAATGCTGGTTTTCTCCCTTTAAACCTGGACTCTCTGGAGGCATTTTATTTAGAAGGCATTTTATTTATTTTTATGTATTTTTTAAAAAGATTTTATTTAGTTGAGAGAGAGAGGGAGGGCATGAGAGAGAGAGTGGAGGGAGAGGGAGAAGCAGGTTGAGTGGGGAGCCGGATGCGGGGCTCGATCCCAGGTCCCCAGGATCATCACCTGAGCCAAAGGCAGATGCTTAACTGGCTGAGCCACCCAGGTGCCCCAGAAGGCATTTTTAATAGCTTTCATTAGACTCCATCAGAAGCTTTATTAAATAAACTGAGTGCCATAATGGGACTAATGGAAGGGGCAAGGTGGGAGGCTGCCGTTCATGTCCTGCTGGGTTTACCCCTTGGTTAATCCAGTCATCAGGGCCGTCCCAGGACGGATCCAGACACAGAAGAGGATCGTGGCATGTTTGCGAGCCCCGAGTCCCTGAGGCTGGCCTCCACCCTCACCCCTAACCCCACTGATAGTTGAGGAACATCAGGTTTGGGGTGTTGGGGGTTGGTGAGGGATTTATTTGCCAAGGACTTAAAAAATCTCCAGAGCCCGGGGCTCCATCTGGATGTTCTGGAAACCAAGATTAATGCTCCGGCACTGCACATGGAGGTCTCGGTTTTAGGTATCCTGTGGTATGGAGCAGCAGGGACCACTGCAAAACTCTGGAAATCCCCACCCCATGTTCCGAACAACAAAGTGAGAGAGAGAAAGAGAGAGAGAGAAAGTGTTTAATGGACCAGTTGGCCCTCCTCACTCATAGAGACCCTTTGGCTTTGATTTATGAACTTTTTCTCCCTTTGGGTGTCCCAGTTCTGGAATCCCAGAGACCATGAGATAAGTTTTGAGCTTTGCACCTGGCGTTCGGTATTTGCAGGGCAGGGTGCAGGGGAGGTTGGAAGCAGTGCCTCTAGGTTTGCTGGGCCAGCCATGCCTTGTCCTCTATCAGTCTGACTTTCTAGAGATTTGTCCTCCCCCAGGATAAGAGCTGTAGGCGCCAGACGGGGTCTCAGTGGTTGGGAGCCAGTCAGCGGGCACGCACGCCTCTGGCTGGGTGGGGGTCGCTCAGGCTCCTCACCAGCCCTGACTTGCTCAGCAGCAGAGCACAGGGGTGCTGTCGACGAGTCCTTGACATAAATCTCCTCTAACTGGGCTCTGGACATGATGGGACGGAGCCCGAAAGCATGAAGGAATCTGTCCTGGAGCTCACCCCCCCTCCGGTGTGTGTTCAGGAGGAATGAAGTGTCTCTTATTCCAGCACTGATGGACCGATAAGTCTGGCTGCGGGGTTGACACCTGGCACCCATCCCCTGTGGGAGAAGGAGAAATTGCATAAATTGTTTACTGCTTGGGGGAGCCTCTGTCCTGGGAAGACAAAGCCTCCAGTGTGGTCCCTGAGCAGAAGAGGGATGGAGGCAGGGGACAGTCCCTCAAGTCACACTTCTCCAAAGTGAATTTTGGACCCTTTTGGGGCGGTGGGGGGGGGGGGAGTTGGAAAAAAGTAACATTTAGATAAATGAAGAAGAGGTGGCGTCATTAATTAACTGGTTGGTTTCTTACTGAAACTGTCAAAATTGGGATCATTCCTACTCACTTGCTCCTCAGGGAAGAGCCCTCTCTGTCCTTGTGTCTATCATCCCGGGGCTTCTAGACAAAGCTTTTGTTTCTCTGTCTGATGAGGGGTGGCTGTTTTTGTAGGTAACGCTGAACTGCATGAAACCGTGCATCCACAGATTTTAACGCCTCGGAAGCTTGATTCTCACGTCCAGGAGTTGCTGACCAGCCTCAGCCTCACAGAGCCCCTGGCAGTTCCGAACTGGAATCATCTTGATCTAGAGGCTTCCTGGGCAGGCCCCCTTTGATTTCCCATCTTCATCTTCTTGCTGCCAGCTAATTCTTTCCTTTTCTTGGTCTGGGTTTAAGACTCGGTGTGTTTACCCTGATGTGGGTCCCGTGTGCCAGCTCTGGGGTGATGAAATCTGGGGTGGTTGGGGTGCCACTCTCGGTAATAGGTCACAGCCAGTGCCTTCATAAGTAGGCTTGTGTAGTTACCCTAGGATCCTGGAACGTGGGCAGGGTTGAGTAGGAGGCGAAGTCATGTTGCTGCTCTCTTCTGTGGCTCCTGGAGCCATTTCCCCATATTCTTCCCAACCGATCCTACTGTGTCTGTCCTCATGGGACTCCACGCCTTCTGGAAGCGACTCTGGAGGTTCGTGTGGGAATTACATGGTGGAGGGGTTCATGTTTCATTTCCAGCTTGGGCAGTGCTATGGCCTTGGAAGGCGCGGAACCTCTGAGCCTCAGGTCCCTCGTCTATAAAGCAGGGGGCAGTGACCTTGTCCCGTTATCCGGGTGCACGGGGTGGTGAGGTCGGGGGGGGCGGTGCTTCTAAATAATAGAACCATGTGCTTGAGGGTTAGTCACTCAAATTAGGTGGTCCCACAGCTCCTCTTGGAAGGCCAAGCTGAGCCACGTGCACTCGGCACGGCCCTGGGTAAAGGAGTGGTCTGTCCTCTTTCCTCCAGGACAGAGATTTCAAAACTTTCCTTTGAGCTACTGTTTAATGAGCTTTGGGTTACTGCAGAGCGGATTTTTATACCTGTTTCACAACAGGGATTCCAGGGGGTGAAAGCCGGTCAATGGGTAGCCCTGGCACTCCAAAGGTATTGACCCACAAATGAGTGCACTCCTACAGGACCAGGACCAGCCTCACCAGGTCCGTGAGTGGGTGGTGTCTTCTGTGCTGGCTCCTAAGGCTGGTGCAGGCACAAGCCATCGTGGATGGGGCACGTTAGGACTTTGCCACATCAGCATTTTTGCTGTGTTCTCTGCAAGCCATCAGTTGCCCTCTGCCCCCCAGCTGAGGAAGGAAGCCTTATTGATTGCTTTCGATTCTGGCAGGGGTCCTGGCCGAGGTGGCTGGGGAGAAGGCTAGGCTGATACCTGATCTCTTGTCTCATCTTTGGCATTGAGTCTATGGTGTGGGCAAAGAGGATGTAGAAGTGTCACAGATGAGTTACGGTCTTACAGCTTTTTGTACGAAGACGGTCTCTTCCCCATACCTGGTGGTAGGATAGGTCGGGTCAGGGGGTGAGGAGAAAGCTGCTGCTGTCTGAGCATGGGCAAGTGGTCTTGGCATGAAGATCTAAGTGCACTGCTGGCAATCGCAGTGCCCAGGAATGGGCTAGAACTTCATAATGGCTCCATCAGTGCTTGCTGAATTGGAAAAATAGAGGAAAAGCAGTTTAGTGCATGCCTTTCTTTTCTTTTTTAAAGATTTTATTTATTTATTTGAGAGAACAAGAGAGAGAGAGCACGCACGCGCGCATGAGCAAGGGGGAGGAGGAGGAGCAGAGGCAGAGGGAGCAGCAGACTCCACACCGAGCCGGGAGCCCCACATGGGGCTTGGTCCCAGGATGCTGGGATCATGACCTGAACCGAAGGCAGATGCTTCACTGACTGAGCCACCCAGGCATCCCTGACACGTGACTTTATATTTGGAGTTTGTGGTTCCTTTTTTTTTTTTTTTTTTTTTTTTTTTGAGTTTGTGGTTCTTAACATGGCAAGTTCTGAAGCGAGTCCGTTTCAG
>ML106981.1:0-14037 GCA_003697995.1 Taxidea taxus jeffersonii
TCAGTGCTCTTTTCAGTTATAGAAATTGATCTTTTTCTCATCCTTTCTGTGAATGAATTATAGAAATAAAAAAATGAATACATTAATATAATAGGGGTATTCTCACACTCATAACTAATTGTACATATTTATCATACTCGTTCTGTCATTTTTGTTTTTGAAGAAAAGAAGGAAAAATTAGAGTTTGCCATTGTTGTCAAGGAAACCCTGCCACCACTTCTGCCCACCACCCCAGGTCCCACTCTCCTCCCCAAGATTGGGGCATATCAGAAATAAATTTGCTAGCTCCCTTCTCCTTTATTTTCATCCCAGAATAGAAGAACTCAGGAAACATTTTACATTTTCACTTGAAATCATATTACCAAAGGCCTATTTTCTGAAAGGGAGATGAAAAAAGTATTAGGCAAACTTTCCTCGGTGAGATAAAATCAGGCACCCACCTGTCAGATCATTTCCGGCTCTGAAGCAGAAGTGCCACCCAGCGCAGAGGAGGGCCCAGATCAGAGCATGAGACCCCTCTTCACCCTGCAGGGGAGAGCTGTCACCATGCCGCTTGTCAACCTACTGTGGGCAGCCGTGGTGTCCACCTGGCTTGGTAAGGAAGGTGTGTAGTGTGTAGATCTTCGTGTGTAGTGTTACCCTAATAGGACTGGGAAGGAGAGAGTCCTAGAGCTAGAACTGCATCATCTCAGAGCCCAGCCATGGAGAAGCAGAAAGCAGATATGTGCTGCCTGGGGTTTGGATCAAAGGTGGCTGTGGGATGAGACCAGCTTGTGAGTCTGCCTGCCTTATGTGCCTGGTGTGAGATACCCTCTCCTCTTTCCCACAGGATCCAGCACAGCCCAGACGGTCACTCAGACTCAACCAGACACGTCTGTGTGGGAGACAGAGACCGTGACCCTAGACTGCACGTATGACACTAGTGACTCTAATTATTATTTGTTCTGGTACAAACAGCCTGCCAATGGGGAGATGAGTCTCATTATTCGCCAAGAAGCTTATAAGCAAGAGAATGCAACAGAGGATCGCTTCTCTGTGAACTTCCAGAAAGCAAAAAAATCCTTTGGTCTCAGGATCTCAGACTCCCGGCTGGAGGATGCTGCGATGTATTTCTGTGCTATCACTGAGGACACAGTGACATGAGCAGCAGGGAGAGGCTTACAGAAACCTCAGACCTCAGTATAGGTATGGAGGTTGGGGGGGTGGGGGGGTGGGCGGTGGCTAGGGTACTAGGAACATAGAAAATCATTGACTCCTCTTGAAATAAAAGCTCTTTCTTTCTGAATAGAAGAAACACAAAGAGATAGATGTCTGCAAACTATAATCCTTAAAATAACAGTAAAAATAATAATATGGGTACTGCTTTCCAGTTATCTTCATACATTCTGCCACATGTAACCCTCATCACTTTGTTTGGTATATGTGACAGATCAGACTTCCCAAGTATGTTTTCTGTCCAGCAAATCTTTGTTATTTGCTTGGGAGCTCATACCTCCAAAATTCTTGTTTTTCCATTTTGCTAGTTGGTGAGTGTTCTTTTAATTGCCATCTATGTCCAAAACTGAATCTCTCTGAACAAGGTACCTATTCTAGAACACGAAAGGTAGGGGTGCCTTGGTGGCTCAGTCAGTTAAGCATCTGCCTTTGGCTCCAGTCATGATCCTGGAGTGCTGGGATCGAGCCCTGCATCCATTTCCCTGCTCAGCATGGAGTCTGCTTCTCCCTCTGCCCTGTACTCTGCTTGTGCTCACTCTCTCTGTTTCAAGTAAATAAATAAAATCTTTAAAAAGAAAAAAAAAGAACACAAAGGGTGTAACAGTTGAAAGCATAACCAGGGACAGGGTCCACTGGTCCTATCATGGACCTAAAAGAAGACCTAGACCCATGGTACCCAGGTCAGATGACCTTAGAGTATGATAGAATGGCCTATTAAAGGCTCAGTTAGAAGCTAGCTCAACAGCATCATCCTTAGTGGTTGGAATGCTATAGTCCCAGAAGCAATAATATTCATTAAACCAGTGACTGATAAGGTGACTGGCACCTTGGTTAAAACACACAAACTTAGAAATGAAGGAATGGAAATATACCAGACTCTTCTACTATCATATCCTATACTCATTTCCAGAATCTGTGTTTTGCTTTCCCACAACCCTAGGCTCTGCTGGACCCAGAAGAAGAAGGCTTCCACCAGAGGCTTCAATGAGGGTGCAGCTGAATGTGCAGCTGTGGCTGCTACCAAGGCCACTTTGAGCTCCTTGTGCCAATGGTCCAGAAGGCAAAGAAGGGAGGGGTAGTTGACTCTGATTACCATGAAACATCATATTGTTACTATATAGTGAGGGCAAGGAAGGACTCTAAAGTGTTTCACTGTGCATATTTCATGCCCAATAAAAACAGCAGGTGGCAGTTGTGGCCTGAAAAGGAGAAAGTGAGGAAGAACTGAGACCCCTCTGTAATGAAGGTCTGGGTCACCCCCATCTGACCAGCAATCTAGGTGCACTTTATGGGTCACTCTATCAGGCCAGCAATCTAGGTCCACTAAAGTGCTATCCAATGGCAGGATATCTAGAGAACATGGTAGAAGAGGGAAGATACTTTCAATGATAACCTTGGTACCAGTTAAAGAAGTGGGCCTGGACATCCTGTGGTGCAACCCCCCTGTATTGAGTGTTTTAGATGGATTTCAGCCAGCCATGACCTTGAAGACTCAGTGACACAGTGAAAATAATACAGGGCAGGCACCCATCTGAGTAAAGCAAAGAGAATATTGTAACAAAGATGTCATGTGTTTCGTGCTCACATCCAAATGCCCAGCTCTGATTTTATCAGTAGGTGTGTAGATCATTCTATGGACACTCAGACTCATCTCAGGTTAATAACACCCAACATGACACACGCACTGTGTACTTATTTTATTTCCTATCCCAGAGCCTTCTCTGACTCCTCAGGAGCTCACTCGGGCCACAGGCAAGCATAGCCCAGAAGTATAGGAGAATTATCACCTCTGCTGGCAAGGCCCAACCAGTGGGAAGAGAGGACCTGCATGCCCTAGCTTCCTGCCCTCCAGCAGACAGTCCCTGAGAGGTATCCTATATGCTTCCCAGTAAAACCTGGCAGAATCAAGCCCCAATCTCATGCTATCAATTTTCTCACTCCTGCTTCCTCAGATCTCTTCCTAAACAAACTACTTTCACCCAAGTCCTTGCTTTAGGCTCTGTTTTCGGGAAGACAAAATTAACATATTCTTTGAAAATTTAATAGAGAAAGAACAGAAGAGAGTTCAAAGAAAAATTTCCTGGGCTGATCGCTAATAACAGCAGGTGGGTACTTGAGTGATTAATTAGAAACATAGAAGATATCACCTTATTTTTTCAAAAGATGGTGAAGCAGATCACATTCATGAAACTCCAGTCTCTGCAGATGTGTGATCATGTCTTTTCAGTGCATGAAATCTTTACGTACCAAATCTAAACTCTTCTATCATTATCGTTTTCCCTGTGTCTGTTCGCCCCCTCCTAGTTAAACCTCATTCTTACTTCTTCCCCAAACATAGCTCTATTCCAGTCCATCCAGCCTCCTTACTGACCCATAAACACTTCACACTCTTGAATTTCTTGCATTTTTTGAATTTCTTTTCAAGTTCTCTTCATTGAGTATAGACAATATTCTGAAATTTATGTAAACAGATTACTTCCAGAACAAATTCCTTGACTAAACAAACCAAGTTCTTTTCTGTGTAGAGAAGTCATACTAATTGTCTCAGTTATTATTACTTTGGCCTAAAGAGGGCACTGCTTGCATTCGTTGACAACAGTTTTTTTTTTTTTTACTTTATTTAAGCTTTATTTAAACATATGATGTAACCCCACCACCCTCTCCCAACCCCCATCCCCCCACGCCCCCCTCAGTTTGTTTTATGACATTAAGAATCTCTTTTGGTTTGTCTCCCTCCCGATCCCATCTTGTTTCATTTTTTCTTTTCCTAACCCCTTAACCCCCACCCCCATTGCATCTCCACTTCCTCATATCAGGGAGATCATGTGATGGTTGTCTTTCTCCAGTTGACTTATTTCGCTAAGCATAATACCCTCTAGTTCCATCCATGTCGTCGCAAATGTAAGATTTCATTTCTTTTGATGGCTGCATAGTATTCCATTGTATATATATACCACCTCTTCTTTATCTATTCATCTGTTGATGGACATCTAGGTTCTTTTCATAACTTGGCTATTGTGGACATTGCTGCTATAAACATTCGGGTACACGTGCCCCTTTGGATCACTACGTTTGTATCTTTAGGGTAAATACCCAGTAGTGCAATTGCTGGGTCATAAGGTAGCTCTATTTTCAATTTTTTGAGGAACCTCCATGCTGTTTTCCAGAGTGGTTGCACCAGCTTGCATTCCCACCAACAGTGTAGGAGGGTTCCCCTTTCTCCACATCCTCGCCAGCATCTGTCATTTCCTGACTTGTTAATTTTAGCCATTCTGACTGGTGTGAGGTGGTATCTCATTGTGGTTTTGATTTGTATTTCCCTGATGCCCAGTGATGTGGAGCACTTTTTCACCTGTCTGTTGGCCATCGGGATGTCTTCTTTGCAGAAATGTCTGTTCATGTCCTCTGCTCATTTCTTGATTGGATTATTTGTTCTTTGGGTGTTGAGTTTGCTAAGCTCTTTATAGATTTTGGATACTAGCCCTTTATCTGATATGTCGTTTGCAAATATCTTCTCCCATTCTGTCAGTTTTCTTTTGGTTTTGTTGACTGTTTCCTTTGCTGTGCAAAAGCTTTTGATCTTGATGAAGTCCCCAATAGTTCATTTTTTCCCTTGTTTCCCTTGCCTTTGGCGTTGTTCCTCGGAAGAAGTTGCTCCGGTTGAGGTCGAAGAGGTTTCTGCCTGTGTTCTCCTCAAGGATTCTGATGGATTCCTTTCTCACATTGAGGTCCTTCATCCATTTTGAGTCTATTTTCATGCGTGGTGTAAGGAAATGGTCCAATTTCATTTTTCTGCATGTGGCTGTCCAATTTTCCCAACACCATTTGTTGAAGAGGCTGTCTTTTTTCCATTGGATATTCTTTCCTGCTTTGTCGAAGATTAGTTGACCATAGAGTTGAGGGTCTATTTCTGGGCTCTCTATTCTGTTCCATTGATCTATGTGTCTGTTTTTGTGCCAGTACCATACTGTCTTGATGATGACAGCTTTGTAATAGAGCTTGAAGTCTGGAATTGTGATGCCACCAACTTTGGCTTTCTTTTTCAATATTCTTTTGGCTATTCGAGGTCTTTTCTGGTTCCATATAAATTTTAGGATTATTTGTTCCATTTCTTTAAAAAAATTGGATGGGATTTTGATAGGCATTGCATTAAATGTGTGGATAGCTTTAGGTAGCATAGACATTTTCACAATATTTATTCTTCCAATCCATGAGCATGGAACATTTTTCCATTTCTTTGTGTCTTCCTCAATTTCTTTCATGAGTACTTTATAGTTTTCTGAGTATAGATTCTTTGCCTCCTTGGTTAGGTTTAGGTATCTTATGGTTTTGGGTGTAATTGTAAATGGGATTGACTCCTTAGTTTCTCTTTCTTCTGTCTTGTTGTTGGTGTAAAGAAATGCAACTGATTTCTGTGCATTGATTTTATATCCTGACACTTTACTGAATTCCTGTACAAGCTCTAGCAGTTTTGGAGTGGAGCCTTTTGGGTTTTCCACATATAGTATCATATCATCTGCAAAGAGCGATAGTTTGACTTCTTCTTTGCCGATTTGGATGCCTTTAATTTCTTTTTGTTGTCTGATTGCTGAGGCTAGGACTTCTAGTACTATGTTGAATAGCAGTGGTGATAGTGGACATCCCTGCCGTGTTCCTGACCTTAACGGAAAAGCTCTCAGTTTTTCTCCATTGAGAATGATACTTGCCGTGGGTTTTTCATAGATGGCTTTGATAATATTGAGGTATGTGCCTTCTATCCCTACACTTTGAAGAGTTTTGATTAGGAAGGGATGTTGCACTTTGTCAAATGCTTTTTCAGCATCTATTGAGAGTATCATATGGTTCTTGTTCTTTCTTTTCTTAATGTATTGTATCACATTGATTGATTTGCGGATGTTGAACCAACCCTGCTGCCCTGGAATAAATCCCACTTGGTCGTGGTGAATAATCCTTTTAATGTACTGTTGGATCCTATTGTCTAGTATTTTGGTGAGAATTTTCGCATCTGTGTTCATCAAGGATATTGGTCCGTAATTCTCTTTTTTGAGGGGATCCTTGTCTGGTTTGGGGATCAAGGTGATGCTGGCCTCATAAAATGAGTTTGGAAGTTTTCCTTCCATTTCTATTTTTTGGAACAGTTTCAGGAGAATAGGAATTAATTCTTCTTTAAATGTTTGGTAGAATTCCCCTGGGAAGCCATCTGGCCCTGGGCTTTTGTTTTTTGGGAGATTTTTGATGACTGTTTCAATCTCCTTACTGGTTATGGGCCTATTCAGGTTTTCTATTTCTTCCTGGTTCAGTTTTGGCAGGTAATATGTCTCTAGGAAAGCATCCATTTCTTCCAGATTGTCAAATTTGTTGGCATAGAGTTGCTCATAATATGTTCTTATGATTGTTTGTATTCCTTTGGTGTTGGTTGTGATCTCTCCTCTTTCATTCATGATTTTATTTATTTGGGTCCTTTCTCTTTTCTTTTTGACAAGTCTGGCCAGGGGTTTATCAATCTTATTAATTCTCACCCTGTATTTCTTAAATGTCTTTAATGCACCACTGGCCCGACCTAAGAAAATAAGGAAAGAGAACAAACAACTGTCAAATAGAACTTCACATGCTGTTAACACTCATCGGCAAATACTTTAAAAAAAGGAAAGAAGAGGAAAAATTCTAGTAATGTTATCTCTTCTTCTAATGAGGCAACATGGGAGGAAGTGGACCATTTAGAAGAACCAAGTCCCAAATCACCAGAATCACCACCCCAAATGCTCTGAGATGTCGGGGGTGTTTGTACCTTGAGAGAAGTCCATCTTGCTTATGCAAAAGAAGAAGAAAAAAAAAAACAGGGCACCTGGGTGGCTCAGTGGGTTAAGCCCCTGCCTTTGGCTCAGGTCATGATCTCAGGGTCCTGGGATTGAGCCCCTGCATTGGGCTCTCTGCTCAGCAGGGAGCCTGCTTCCCCCTCTCTCTGCCTACCTCTCTGCCTACTTGTGATTTCTCTTTTCCTGCCAAATGAATAAATAAAATCTTAAAAAAAAAAAAAAAGAAAGAAAGAAAGAAAAAAACAGTCGGATAGAAAAGGTAATTCCAGCATTTCTTTTTAAGTCCATAATTCCCTCAGCACATAGTGTTTATTGTTAAGACCCCTTGCAGAGTATTTAATTCCATCTACCCACCTTGAGTGAGTGGGAAAGAGTTGGATAAGATATTCCGTGGCTGAAATACTCAGTCCGCTGAGTGGGTCTGGAGCTGAGGATGGAGAAGTGTTTAGGAGTGGTGGAAGTTACTAGAGCTGGGAGATGCCAAGGGGAGCCACAGACAGATTGCTAAATAACAACTAACAGCCAGTATTCACAAGAACACCATGTCACCCGTGAGTTATCAGTACTAGCATGCAGAACTCAGTACCTGGACTGAAACCAGAGCCAGAGCTGGTGACATACAGAAGAGCTTTGGGATTTCTTGTGCCATCTCCACGGTCTTCTTTGAGATCTTCTCTACTGGCTGCCTTAGGCCAGAGCCCCATAGCTCAGGGCCCCACTCATAGTCCCATCGAACAACTTGGAGTTGTCTGGAACACCCCATTTTAGTTTCACATGCTGGAGCCCAAGGGCAACTCATGCCTCCCATACTCCCCAAATTCCATCCCCTCTGATCACTCACTGTAATCACATTCCTTCCAGCCTCAACTCCCAGAACTCCACAACCCAGCCCCTGCTCACATGCCTGGAAACTCAGTGCAAGTATCATGTTTCACACAAGTCAGATAACCCTGGGCCATTCAAGCTTACCCTCTCCTATATCCTTCTCAGGTCCAAGTAGTCATGAAGATTTACAGATTCAGGCTAGTTGCCAAGTTTCATATCAAAGTTTGCTTCTTCTTCTTTTTTTAAGATTTCATTTATTTATTTGAGAGAGAGAGAGAGACATATAGTGACAGAGATAGCAAGAGAGAGCAGAAACAGGATGAGGGGCCGAGGGAGAAGCAAACTCCCCACTGAGCAGGGAGCCTGACATGGGGCTTGATCCCAGGATCCTGAGATCGTTACCTGAGCCCAAGGCAGATGCTTAAGTGACTGAGCCACCCAGGTCCCCGAAAGTTTTTTCCATCATTGCTTCCAGGGCCTTCACAGAGCTCCTCTTGGTTGAATTAATTAATAATCATCTAGGGATGCACATCAAAGGTGGTAAACCTAATACTTTATGGGACTTACATGTATTTTCTACTGTACCCCCACTGAAATGCAAGCTTTAGCTATCAGAGACTGTTTTATTCATTTCAATAGTAACAGTACCTACAACATTACTTAATTCACAGATACGATTTTTTTTACTTTTTTAAATGAAATTAATTAATTGATGGCATTTTCCTTATTTCCTCCTTAAACAGGATAAAATAAAAGTTGATTCTGGGCTAACTCAGAGGAAAGAGAGACCACATGGTATACAGAAAATTACTATTGCTAGTAATGGTAATATTACTATCAATATTGAATAGTAGTTGGCAATGTTATATTAATAATAATAGTAGTAGTAGCTAATACTTACTGCACATGTCTACGTGCCCTACCCCACATGCCTGCACCCCATAGGTGCAGAATATGAATTACTTCACTTAGTAGTTTCAACAAAACTATGTTGTAGGTTAATACTGATAACCCTATTTTGTATGAAGAAATTAAACTTCAAAGAGGCTAACTTGCCTAGAATCACACACACAATATGTATGGCTCATTAATCACTGGAGCCTCTGCCTCCCCAGAGAATAGCAAATGCTACAGCCTCTCAGTCTTACTAATTTGATAGATACATAGAGAGATGATGAGAAAGAAATAAATGCACGAAAACAGTGCTTATACTTTTAACCTGCTCTCACTTTTTCTAGGTTGTAATTGAATACTACCTGATTTCATTTATCTTTGTTAGTGAAGTTAAAAGTAGAATTAACAGGGACGCCTGGGTGGCTCAGTTGGTTAAGCGGCTGCCTTTGGCTCAGGTCATGATCCCAGCGTCCTGGGATCGAGTCCCGCATCGGGCTCCTTGCTCAGCAGGGAGCCTGCTTCTCCCTCTGCCTCTGCCTGCCACTCTGTCTGCCTGTGCTCACTCACTCTCTCTCCCTCTCTGACAAATAAATAAAATCTTTAAAAAAAAAAAAAAAGTAGAATTAACAGTATTATCATGATTGTGTTTCTACATAGAGACTTTGTGCCTTAATACTAGTTTATAATTATTTGGCTTGGAATTTTTCAATATTTTAAACTTCAAGGTATTTTTCAATAGCTTTTTAAGTTTAAAACACAGTTTTTAGCACAGGTGTTAATAAGTGTTCCAAGTGCCACGTTGTGTCATTCAGTGAAGAATGTCATTAAAAAAACTTCTTTAAAAACAAAACAAAACAAAAACTTCTTTAACCTTTCCAAATTATCACAGGAAAATCCTTTTTTGTAACTTTTTTGAACTGTTGGGTGTTGCTATGAATGTTCTGTTCCAATTTTTTTCCTCCAGTGAAAAACTATTATATTCTAAATACTTTCCCACATAAATAAACAGTTCTTCCATTGCACGAGTTCCCGTGGCTATAAAATTTTACATCTTTGGGATATACTTTAGTTTACTCAATCAGTCACTTCTGCAGGTGAGCATATGTATATTGTTACCAAACCAGGGCTATTAGAAGTAAAATTGAGACAGCAAAGAAAAATATTTGTACATAAATCTGTATACAAGTAAGAAAGAGTCAGGTCAAAGAAGCGGAAGCAAAAAACAAAAAATTTGTTGACTAAAAGAATTGAAAACCCATGCTTCAAGAAGTCTAGATCCAAGTGTTCAAATGATATTACCCTGAACTTGCCTCTCACTAGGCTTTCCTTTATTTTGGCTTTATTCAGAAGTAAGCTCTGGCCGGCTGATGGCAGAAATGACCACCAGCAGCCTCAGACTCATATTGTTGCTGAAACAAATAACCACACATTTTGTGGCTTAAACAATAGAAATTTATAATCTTACCTTCTGAAAGTCAGAAGTCACACTGAACTAAAATCAAGGTATTGGTAAGTCTGCATTCCTTCTGGAGTCTTGGGATGGGGTGTAGGAAAGGAGGTGAAATTTTGAGCCTATTCTGACCCCCAGAGGCTGCCACACTCCTGGCTCATGGTTGTTTTCAGTCTTCAAACCCAGCAGTCATGCTCTGACCTCTGCTTCTACCACATCTCCTTTTCTGTCTTGATGCTCCTCCTTCCCATTTACAAAGACCCTCGTGAGTACATTGGCCCCACTGAGGTATTCCAGGATAGTCTCCCTATTTCAATACCCTTAATTCAAACCTTAAAAATCCTTTCTTCATGTGTCTTCATTAGCCTACATCGGCTTTCTCTCACCTAGTAGAGTCTTTGTTCTAGTATGATATTGTATATATTGTGTTTGATGTAGGAAAGAAGTTAGGGCTCAAAGCCAATAAAGAATTCTTGCCAAGAAAGAATTCTTGAGACAACTTTGGTGCAAAAACGTGGTTTTATTAAAGCACAGGTCAGGACCCATGGGCAGAAAGCGCTGCACTGGGGTCATCAGGAGTGGCCCATGATATACTCACAAGTTGGGAGGGGTTAAGGATAGTGTAAGCCTCCCAGGTATTTCGGAAACAAGGTTCTCAGGATCCTGAAATGGCTAGCTATTGTTCGGAAAGGCTATTTATTACTGTTTTGTAAAAACTCAGTAATTGAGATCCTTCAGATGTGTATCAGTGGGTCATATGCTTGGGGGGTAACTGCCACCATGTATCTTGGGAGGGTAGAGGCAAAGGAAATTTCCAAAGGAATTTTTTTTTAAAGATTTTATTTATTCATTCAACAGAGAGAGATCACAAGTAGGCAGAGAGGCAGGCAGAGAGAGAGAAGGAAGCAGACTCACTGCCGAGCAGAAAGCCCGACGCGGGACTCTATTCCAGGCCCTGAGATCATGACCTGAGCCGAAGGCAGAGGCTTAACCCACTGAGCCACCCAGGCGCCCTTCCAAAGGAATTTTTATAGATTAAAAAATAGACTTGCAGGATCCTGGAGGGCTGAGATAATGTTAAACTAAGATTCCCTTTTGCCCTCAGCAAAGTATTAACATTGAGGTAGCTGAGTTCCTAGAGGAGTGTCACTCTGCTTGTTTCAAGGACTTGTCAGTGGGCTGTAAGTAGTAAGAAAATTTGATAATTTCTCTTCTGCTTTCATTTCCCACATTAATGTTTCCTTCCAGGCAGAGAATGATATTAAAAACTTCTAGCCTAACATCTAGTAGCCTGTTTGGATTTGATATGAATATCAGAATTGACAGAGGTTGGGAGGAGATAGTCATAGTGTTAGAACAGAGCCCTGGTGGGGACCCCCTTCTCTGCCATGCATTTGAATTGAAAGATCCATCCTTGGTTGGCTCCTCTGCCACCAGCCCCCATCCTTAGGTGCTTACCCAAAGTTGCCTCATTAAAATAACCAAAGTTACCTCTATCCCTTTCACCAAATGAAATTACAAGAGTTTTAGATGATCTGTGCCCAAAAAATACAGACAAGACCAAATATATATTTCTAATTATAAGTCACAATATAATAGGTGCCTATATCAATCTTATTCTTTGCTTAAGAACTTGGCCAGAGCAGAACCTTTAGGTGTGAAGATTGCAGTAGTTAATCCTGATGGATATTTTGCTTTTTATGAATGTGCTTGCTTCCACTTGCTGCCTGCATTGGTGATAAACAAAAGCCGGCAACATGGAGCTTTAATGCACTCTCCCCTGCACTTGGGTTCTTGTTCTTAGGTCGACACATCTCTTTGGCCACTTTATTCCTGCAACACCAAGAATCAGTCATTGCAAGCAGAAGTTTCGATCTCTTAGCAGGAGGAAACCCTTTCTGTTCATGGGGATGCTGAGGCAAATAACCTTAGATACTGTACAGACAGTATCTCAGGATGACAGCTTGATCATTTCTTGCACAGAATGTCTGCAAATTTAGAAGGATGAATGCTGCCAGATCTAAAAGTCCCTTGTTCTGTCTTATTTTGTTCAGATTCACATTGAAGGAGAAACATTCAAGAAGGTGCATGAATTTCCATTATATTTTCCACTAGTCTGTAGAAGATACAAATTTAAGGAATGGCTAATGGATTGCACATACATATCTGATGTGGGAAACAAAGGCAGAAGAGAAATTATTAAATTTTCTTACTACCTACAGCCCACTGACAAGTCCTTGAAACAGGTAGAGTGACATTCCTCTAGGGACTCAACTGTCTCGATGTTAATGCTTTGCTAAAGGCAAAAGACTCTCCTAGCCCGAACCCCTACCCCAGGATCCTGTAAGATACCTACTGGCAATCACCACCCCACCCCCAGCATATGACCCATCAATATATATCTGAAGGGTCTCATGACTAAGGTTTTATTAGACAGTAATTAATCACCTTTTCCTAACAATAGTTAGCCCCCTCAAGGTCTTGGAAAACTTTCTTCCAAATTCCTTAGAGACTTATGCTATCCCTAACCCCCTCCCAACTTAAAAGTGTATAATGGGCCACTCCTCATGACCCCTGTACAGCTCTTTCTGCCTACAGGTCCTGACCTGTGCTTTAATAAAATCATCTTTTTGCACCAAAGATGTCTCAAGAATTCTTTTTTGGTGGGGCGCCTCTGTGGCTCAGTGGGTTAAGCCTATGCCTTCAGCTCAGGTCATGATCTCAGGGTCCTGGGATGGAGCCCCACATCAGGCTCTCCGCTCAGCAGGGAGCCTGCTTCCCCCTCTCTCTCCGCCTGCCTCTCTGCCTACTTGTGATCTCTCTCTCAAATAAATAAATAAAGTCTTTAAAAAAAAAAAAGAATTCTTTCTCAGCCATTGGCTTCATAATGCCTTTCTTACATCAATATCCATTGATAATAATTCTGCATGCCATCAAAGCATGTTTTTGCTCGTAGGCCAACCTGCACATTGGATTAATGGCAGCCAAAATTTGGGAAACTATGTGACCACACATTTTTAAGATGACTTCTAAAATATTTTGTCATTACCTTAAATGTTTAAAAAAGCCGTGGAGGTCATAAATTTCCCTGTATTATAAATATTGACATTTTCAAAATAAAATTATATAATAGCTTTTAAATATACATAAGGAAATCTTCATACTGAGGTGATTTGCTACCCATAAACATCCGATTAAAATTTATGAACAAACTCTTCATTAACTATTGAAGATTTTATATTGCTCCTTTCTTTCCTCAAAATCATATTTCCATTCAACTTCTACAGATTGAGTAAAACATATTTTTCATTAAAAGTCTTTTGTTGACTCAAAATTTCTGCAACAAAAACATGTATGAGATTGAATTTTTTAAATTTAATTCTCTATGCATAGACAATAGCATTAGACCATAATTCTCTAATTGTTCTTTTTTTTCTGGGTTGAATTGTAAGTAGAATGATTAATAATGCACGTTTGAGGGGTGCCTGGGTGGCTCAGTGTGTTGAAGCCTCTGCCTTTGGCTTGGATCATGATCCTGGGCTTGGATCATGATCCTGGGGTCCTGGGATCGAGCCCCACATTGGGCTCTCTGCTCAGCGGGGAGCCTGCTTCCCTTCCTCTCTCTGCCTGCCTCTCTGCCTACTTGTGATCTCTGTCAAATAAATAAAATCTTTTTTTTAATGCACATTTGATGAAAACTACTTGAATAGAATACAATTTTAAAAAGATTTTGAAGATAAAGGACAAAAACTTCTTTGGAAATGCATTTCTTTAAAAAATGATAGGGATCTGTAATTATTTGAATGAAGGAGTTTTCCTTTACACACATAAAAAGAA
>ML106981.1:24037-38622 GCA_003697995.1 Taxidea taxus jeffersonii
CCACAACTTGTGTAAGACGTATTTGAGGCTTGAAGAGGCCATGATGGTGTTCTCCAAGAGTTAATGTGAGTCAAAAGATGTACACTGCTCCTAGGAGAGCAAAATAATCCAGAAACATCATCAGAAGTAGCCAATCACATTAAGGGGAGTTCTAAAGAAATGAAACCTTCCCACCTTCCCAATCTCCACCCCCACCCACAATAGTCCATGCAGTTGAGACAACACTGTGGTGGTGGGCATCTACTGTTTTGTTCATTTAGAACAGTAACTCCCAATTTACTTCTTCATCTCTTCATGCAGGCATTCTACCATCTCACATTATTACAAGAAGGAAAGTTAGCTATATCTCCTGATCTTGAAAGTACTGGTTTACGAAGAAGTCCTGTGATGCTCAATGTACAATGTCCCCTGTTCACCATAACTAACACTTCAGAAAGAAGATATGATCAAGAAGAGCGGGAAAAGCAAACTCCACTCTAATCCTGGAGGATGGAGAATAGGAGAGAAATAAGAAATGAAATTGAAGGAGGAAGGATGTCAGGCAAGCACATGTCCCCATGTCCCTTCCTGAGACTCCAGCCTACATAAAGGAATTTAATAAAACCCTTGCATATTTAAGCCTGCACCAATGGCTGCTTCTCAGTTGATCCAGACTAAAAGAGAGGTAAATTGCTGTGCTGTTGATGACACTGCCTCCCCCATTCATGTTTCTTCAAGAGATATTTAACAAAATGTCCAGTTCTCTCTCAAAAAAAAAAAAAAAGAAGAAGAAGAAGAAGAAGAACAGTAACTCCCAGTAAAGGATATCCAGTAAAGGATAAACTCTAACCATGTGGTCTGAATGGAGGCTGCCATCTTACTTATAGCCATCAGAGACACCCCCTCCCAATGACCCAGAGGTGGCCACATGATCCAGCTGAACCAAACACATCACCATACACTCTGCTGCAGTCACAAACTGACCTTCTGGAGGAAAAGCTGACTCAGACTAATGTAAGCAAAACATCACCCTAAAATTTTTTAATTTGCAAAGGGAAAAAGGGATCCTCAGTCCTTCCTTAGTGGCTATGCTGGAAGATGAACTCTAGCTACAGAGTGTTTGCAGTGTGGTCTTAGTGAATAAAGAAAGCAGTGGAATGAAAGAGGAATCCTTGCAGGATTCAGTTCCCTGACACCTTGGACCTACGAAACCCATATGTACCTCTGCACATGCCAAGGTTACACAAGCCTAAGCTTACTGGTGTTACATTTCTGTCATTTGATTGAATCAACCAGATTTTTAAAGATTGATTTGCTGAGATATTTTGAGAAACACCTTGTTGGCTTACAAAAAGCAAATTCTACTTGTGTACACAATAATTCTGTGGGTTAGTTTTTCGGTAATTTCTCTTAACATCCTGAAAAGGACACTGTTCCATATGCAAGCGTGCATGTACCAACACACACACACACACACACACACACAGACACACACACATCAACTTCTGTCCAAAGTATTTTTTTAATTTTTATTTTTTAACATCTTGATTTTATTTTTTCAGTGTTCCAAGATCCATTGTTTATGCACCACAACTCCATGGAATACGTGCCCTCCCCAATACCCAAAATATTTTTTTAAAGGAAGAACTGAGTGAATTGCATGAGGTGATTGTAAGTGGTTGGAACATCTGCTGAAATGGTGCTTCCATGGAGAAAGAAAAAACTGCCATAGGTGGAGGTCCCTAGCTAACTTTTAAGGCACCTACATCTGAGTGTTCAGTGAACTGGACACGAAAAAAAAAGCTATGAGTAGTGACTCTGGCTTCATCTAGACTGTGAACTGAGGGTTTACTGGAGAGGGAACCATGGGGTTGATGGAATTGTCTTACAATGTTCATGGATGGAGACAAGGTTTAGTGTGACTCATCCGAGGTTCCTTGAGGAGGAACTGATCATAGGGATAATTATACTCCTCTTCCCGAAATGCTCTCTTTGGATAAGGTTAAATGCAGAGATGAAAGCAAAGCAAAGCTACTGTCCCTGAACATTCAGGAGGGAAAAGACTGTACCATCTGGGTGCAGTTACTCTAGGGCTACTTTAGACAGACTGCAGGAGATCTGGAGAAGAGCCTAGAATCTGTTTTTATTGGTATCAAAAGGAGCGATGAAGCAGGAGGATGATTTCCAGCTCCACTTGATACCAAAGCCCATGGCAGCACCCTGCATGTCTTGGCCTCCCGGGTGACCTCTCTGCCACCTACTTTGTGTCCCTGACACTTTCAGTCTGTACTCAAACCTGAGCTGCAGTTCTGGTCACCCCTGCTGCAAGGACCACAATTATGAGGCTTACTTAATAGTCTCTATCTCTTCCTGCAAGGAAATTCTGAAATGAATGGGAAAAGATGGTGGTTTTCTCTGTTTTTATTGGTATCAAAAGGAGCGATGAAGCAGGAGGATGATTTTCAGCTTTATAAAACAATCTTTTTTTTTAAATAAAAGAATCTTCTATAAGAAGGTCCTTCCATATTTTTTCCTCCCAAAGTACTGACTACAGTCATCAGGTAATAGCCATGTGATTCAGATATTTATTTAGCCCAATGTGTGAAGAGATTCTTATAAGAGGATTCTTTTTAAGAAAAGAAAAAGGCTAATTGGAAAAAGCAGGCCTCATGCTATTTAATGGAAACATTATGCATATATGTAGCCTATAAACCCAGGGTACAAATACCCTCAGGTCTCTTACTTTTTCAGCTAATTATTAGAGCAACAATCTGTCAAATAAGCAGCAAGTTTGTCATCTCCCTCTTGAGGCCTTCCCCACACCTGCCCCTGACCTGTCAGAATGGACAGACTTAAGCAGTGCAGAAAGGACTAGTCCCAGAGTGCCTGGGTAACTCAATGGGTTAAAGCCTCTGCCTTCAGCTAAGTCATGATCCCAGGGTCCTAGGATTGAGCTCCACATTGGGCTCTCTGCTCAGCAGAGAGTCTGCTTCCTCCTCTCTCTCTGCCTGTCTCTCTGCCTACTTGTGATCTCTGTCTGTCAAATAAATAAATAAAATCTTAAAAAAAAAAGAAATAAAGAAAGGACTAGTCCCATTCCCACCTCCAGGCAGTAGCCCCCTCTCCATGGACTCATGCCTTGTTTCTTGCTGACACCCAGCAAGAAGAGTGACCCCACTCCTTCAATGTCAGCTTGGCCAAGAGAAGCCTCATGCCTTGATTACAGAGCCCTGCACTCATCTTCATAGACACACAACCATCATCCAAATCCTGGAAAACCAAAGAATGCTTGGTTCAGAGTAATCCTGGCATTCATATGATGGGTTCAAACATCCTCTCTTCCATCTTCCATGGAGAACCATAGCTAAGTGATAAGTATCTTTTGTTTTCTGTGTCTCAGCCCCTATCAGTCTGATTCCACTCACTTTCTCTAGAGTGACTATAGGGTTAGGCGCTGACCCTCTTAAGGAAAGATACTCTTAATAACCCCTGAGGATTCTGTAGCCCCTCTCCAACCAAGGCTACGTTCAGTGACTCAGGGGTGGTTTATCCCCCAAATGAGGTTCTCCAAGGTGACTTATGCCAGTTTTCTCAGAGGGCCACCCATAATGATTCCATAGTATCAATACTTTCTTTTCTAAGGGATGCTAGCCTCAGTGAGTATACAATGGTTTTCTGGGATTTTCTTACCAAATAACAGAACTAACTCAAACTTTACCACTGGTAGGCACCCTACTATATGCTTTTGTGAAGTGAACTGAGCACAATTTAATACAATGACATAAAGTTATACATTAAGTTCTTTTTTCTTTTTTTTTTATTTGACAGAGAGATCACAAGTAGGCAGGCAGAGAGAGAGGGAGAAGCAGGCTCCCCGCTGAGCAGAGAGCCCAATGCAGGGCTCGATCCCAGGACCCTGGGATCATGACCTGAGCCGAAGACAGAGGCTTAACCCACTGAGCCACCCAGGCGCCCCTACACATTAAGTTCTAATCTCCCTGCTAAGAGACTGGTGAAAACAAATTACTTTTCTGGCAAAGTAAGTGGTATCTACTTTGATAGAACCTAGGAGGTTGTACCTGTACTTGTCTTATAATACTCTTGTCCCAAAATAGTTTGCAATGAGAGGTCACCCTTATGAAATTTCAGGATGTTTCTAGTGTTTACTTACTCACTTTCTCAAAGTCATAATGTCAACTCTCTATTGTTTTTGAAGCTTTGATTCACTCTAGTTATTTTGCAAAATGTCCATGCCTGCCTTTCTTACCATCCAGGAATGATGGCACTGTTACCCAACTCTGTTCCTTCCTCTGCCAGCAGAGTCTATATGCTGAGTCTGGTGGTTTGTTCTGCCCCCTCTTCTCTGTTGGGTAATGCTTGTTAGTGGGCTGGTTTAGTTACTATCTAAAACCCAAGTTCAAATCAGATTCCTTCACTATGTAGAAAGATAGATCCCATGACACTTAGGTGAACACCAGTAAAATCCTCACAGACATAAAAGGTCAGAGATGTTACTTCTTGGTCATTGTAGATGCAATGGTGTTTTTATCTGTAAACTGTTATCCATTTTCTTCATCATTCAGGAATATATAAGGAGCAAAGTATGGCCACACATATAAAATACAGATATATGTATATCGTACATTGGCTTTGAAGTTCAGTCCTTGAATAAAAATTGTAAGACAACACAGCAGGACTACTTGGTCCAAAGACATCAATGTGTCCTTTTTTTCACTTCTTTTTCCTGTTTTCTCATTGGAGCTTTATAGCAAAAGAACATGATTTTTTTATGTGCATGAGAGACCCCAACTTATTGATAAATTCTGATTAGGAGACTCAGCTTATTGACTGGGTACATAAGAGAAAATATGCCACAAGAGAAGGAACTTTTGACTAAGAAGATCCCTGATAATCCCAAATTCATAAATATGAAGGCCCAGAAATGACACGGTGGCTTCAATTCTGCTGTAAGTTGCAAAGATACAGGGATCAGTCCCATTCAGCTCAAAGATCTTATAGAGGCTGTGAGAAAAGGAATAAAGTCAGAGATTGATGCACAAATGACTTATTGTGTATGCGTCACTGTGACTCTTGGAGCAAAAGTGAACATGCAACGGGAAACAGAAAGAACGTTATGATCTGCCAAAAGTACTCCAGAAGCATTTTAAATAGACTTCTGTGAAATAAAGTCAGAAGAGAACCTACCAGCTACTTTGGTAACTTTTTAAAAGAAAGGATTGAGTAAGAGAATCGTCCATAATGAACTTTTCACCTTTTTCATAGGGAAAGTGACAGGGGATGGAGAATAGAAGGAATGTAAGAGCCCTGAGCATGGTGGTGTTTCACCTCAGACCAACCAAAGCCAAGGAAGACAACGGAGTTCTCTGTAAACACCAGCAATGACCATCTCTGAATGGGGACTTTATTGTTTTCTGTCCTCCACTATTCCCACATCTGTAAGATGGGGTCAATAATTGAGAAGCTTCCTCAGTCCTGGGAGTGATTTTGGAAAAATAAGATACTCCCTGAAGTCATCAGTCAACAAAACTGTACTTTAAAAATTCTATCTAAATGTAGCTGTTTCTTGCCACTCAATCACGAGCAACTGTGACCCACTTTCCCCATGGTTCCAAGCTCCCCAGTGCATACAACGCCTCCTACAGAAGTTGCAGGGTGGAATCTCAGAAAAATCTAATTTGGGGATCTTACCTGGATTTGCCTGGAGACTAAGTATATCCTTGCCAATTCGAAGAACCTACTTTTTTCTTATTACCTGCCAGTTCCCTTTCCTTCTCCTTCCATTTTTGTTTGTTTTTTATTTTGCTAAATTGTGAAATCTACTTAAACTTTGCCCTTTTCTGTCTAGATGAGAATAAATTTCACTGTCAGGAAAATCATTCTATAAGAATGAGCTCTAGGGGTTCCCTGATGGCTCAGTGGGTTAAGCCTCCAACCCTGGGTTTCTGCTGAGGTCATGATATCAAGGTTGTGAGATCAAGGCCCACATCAGGCTCCATACTCATTATGCAGTCAGCTTTAGATTTTCTCTCTCTCTTTATCCAAAATAAATAAATTAAATCTAAAAAAAAAACCAATTTGTATAGATTTGTATAGAAATCAGGAGCACCTGGGTGGCTCAGTGGGTTAAGCCTCTGCCTTCGGCTCAGGTCATGATCTCAGGGTCCTGGGATCGAGCCCCACATCAGGCTCTCTGCTCAGCGGGGAGCCTGCTTCCTCCTCTCTCTCTGCCTACCTCTCTGCCTACTTGTGATCTCTATCAAGTAAATAAAAATAAATAAATAAAATTTTAAAAAAAAGAAATCATTGAGAACAAGTTTTCCTGATCTACCAGAGAGATGGAAAAGGCTTAATCAGTACCCTCAGATACTGGTTTCATCAGATTTTCCTCCAAAACCCCTAGAAAAATAATAATCTTGATTCGGTCAGGCTTTTAGGTGAAAATATTCCAAAAATAACAGTACAATGTAAAACCTGATCTTAACATTTCAATATTTGGAATCTCTTAGGCAACAGCACATTTTAAAAAAGAAAAGGAAAATCTTATTTCTCCAAATAACCCCAGGATCTTCACAAGCTAATCAGCATCCACAGCAACTGGCTGGCAGGATAAGAAAGGTCAGCTCCAGCAGTGTAGAGACCAAAAGCTCCTTACACCACTCAGAACTTCCATATTTAGACAAAATGAAATTTGACTTAAAGAACTAACTTAGTTCCATCTTTTGAGTCAAGCAGAGGCTCTGCTCTTATGAATTAGGCTGAAAGAACATTGACCTTGTATGTATTAATATTCATAATGTGTCTTGAATTTCAAGTTTCCTGAACTGCTACCAAAGTGAGTTTCCTTATTGGTGATTTCTTGTGGGGAAACTTTTATTTTGCATTTATGAACTCACTCTTGGCATCATTATGTAATCAGACAATGATTTTCTCTCAGAGTTCCTCTAAGCTTTCTGTAACATTAACATCGTTACCACACGCTGATTTTGATGTTGACAACAGTTTCACAAGGAAGCCATTCATGACAGAAAGAAAAAAAAATTATTGCTTAATCTAATTGAATTCCTTCAGTAAACTTGAATCCCTAAATCTCCTCCTAAGTATAGGGGAATCAGATTCTGAGATTAACTTATGAATCTTTTTAGGGCAAAGAATATAAGCAAGCCTCAAAACAGATGAATATGACTCAGCCATTTTAAAGATAGCCATTAATTTGACATTTAAAATATAAAACACTAAGTTCTTCTCACTGCCTCTACTGACCCTTCACAATTTATAAATACACAGATTTTTATTTTCTTTTCCTCAGATCACCTAGTTTTACTAAAAATATATCATTACATGTTACCCTAAAAGATACAGATCCAGGTGGTCAAAACTGAACCAGTTGATCTTAAGGGTATGATAGTGTAATAAGAAAATATTATCAGAGCTGCAAACATCACCAACACACCAGAGCACGTGAAACCGAGTACATTCACCCTGGAGGGATTCCCATAAATGCTACTGGTGATGTTGATCCCACCTTCCAGCAGTTGCTGCCAATGACTAAAGCTTTTACTAACAGGATCCATAAATACTAAGAGTTTCATGATCAGATGCACCAGTTACCAATTCTGCTCATTCTAAGGATTAAGAAAGGAGAAATTTTTCTCAATTATGCTATTTATGCCTTATATTCTTCCACTCTGTCTCATAGGTTTTGGTGTGAGCTATTCTTTTTCTTTGTTTTTGGCATCCTAGGTTAATTTTAAGTTTGACTCTGATCCAAGATTTATCCAGAAATTCATTTCTTCATTTCAAGAGTTAATATTTTCTACCTTTTTATATTTTTTTACATTAATTGGATTATGATCAGAGAATATGCCTATAAAATCTCTACTTTTCAAAAAAAATTTTAAGGTTTACTTTGAGGCCAAGTACATAACCATAATTAATTTTATTTGAAAGCTATGAATTTATATATGCATGGATAGCTATGTACTCCACTTTTTTTATTGTATCATTAAATTCTTTTATGCCTTTGTTTTGTTTTCCACTGAGTCTGTCACATTCCTAAAGAGTGCTGTTGAAATCTTCTACTTATTTTATCAACTTCTTGCAAATTGCTTTTGTTTCATTTATCGAGTTTCCGTGGCTTTGGAGAATGGTTTATGCCTTATATCCATAAAGTCTCTCTGTTTAGCATAATGTCCAGAAAATCATCTATTTTTTTCTTCATCCTGTGTAATAAATACAGCCTGCTACTTTCCCCTCAATATCCGTTCTGCTCTTTCCCTCCTTTATTCTGCCTTAGAATAAAATCTGTGTTGCCCAGACTTCCTTGAAGCTAGATATGACCATAAACAAAGTTCTAGTCAATGTAAGTGTTAAGTATCATGTAGTAGCTTCTAGGAATTTCTCTAAGACTCCGTGTGCAAGCTCTTGGTCTCTCCCAGCCATCCTGACTCCCAACTCCTTTCTTACTGGAGTTGTTGATCCTCGAAGATTCACCCATGTCCTTCACTTGGCCTGTGCACCATGTACCTTCTTTAATTAGGTCCCTTCGGATGAACACAGTAATTCTCAATTTCCAGCTATCTTCCATGAACTCTTTCAGGCAAGCAAAATATTTTCAGATATTTTTGAAAACCAGTATTTAAATAGACCATAGTACTATTCCTACTCTCCTGTGACTGAAATGTGTTGGAGCACATCATTTTACAGAGCTGGGTCACCTCAGAATTCCAGACAGAAAGCAGAAAATGTTCCCTTTGCTTTGGACAGCCACTGTCCTGTGTTTTGTTTGGTTTGGTTTTTTTATCACCAGCATTACTGGCTCAGGGTTTTAGACTCAGAATTCATGATAAAAATTGCCCCGGGGGCACCTGGGTGACTCCATTGGTTAAGCACCTGACTCTTGATTTCAGCCCAGGTCATAATCTCAGGGTTGAGATCAAGCCCCATATAGCGCTCAGTGCTAGGTAGGGAACCTGCTTAAGATTTTCTCTCCCTCTGCCCCTTCACCCCCTCCTCTCTCTTTCTCCCTCTCTTTAAAAAAAATGCCCTGAAACATCAGGCTTTGCCCTTGACATACAAACTTTCAAAACAAAAAATGATCAGGTGCCTGGCTCTTGCAACTCAAAAATGCTTTCACTTTTAGGATGTCTTCTCCTCTTAAGACTTTTAAATTGTATTTTGAAAACCAAAGTCAAGAATTTGAATTTTTGGTCCCATTGGATTCTTTTGCAATATCCTTTTCCTGGATCAATAAAATTCATCCCCAGAATTTATGGCAAAATGGTTACGGGGGGGGGAGACGAATTTTAAAGAAGGAAAATATGTCGGATAATATTTGAAACTCTTATCCCACTGCATATAGAATTGGAAACTCTAATAATACAATAGCATGAACACCAGACTTGATGTCAGAAGGAATTTGTTGGTATTCAGACTTGCTATGAGCTCAGTGCCCTTAGGCAGGTTACATAATATACCTAAGCCTCATTTTTCTCATCAAAATATGTGGAAAATAAAAACCACTTGCCAGAGTTTTTATGACATTTAAAATGAGCTGGAATATATGTCAAGTAAACAGTACAAATACCAGACCTCCTAGAACAGTGTTTATTGAAGGAAAGTCGAAAAGATAGGAGAAGGGGCAGGTCTGGTTTCCCCAGAGGCAGCACACACCCCACATCCTGGGGCACCACATGGCACTCTTGCAGGGCCAGACTCTAAGAACAAGATCCCTGTCTTGAGCCATGCAGATTTTAAGCTGCTTTATCGGGAAGCACCAGACCTTATCCCAGCAAGAAGGTTGGGCTCCAAACTCTGTAATTACAGCAATAGAAAGTGATAGAGACTAGCCTTCAGTTCTGATCTATCACCCCAACACTCTTCCAAAATTGACTGACTTAAGCGCAAGGCTGGAGCTCTTCAAGCCAACTTTCCCTCTAGAAGACCAGCCTGCAGGGAATCAGTTATCTTTACCTCTCCGTCTGTGAAATCCACAAGCATAGTGCCTGGCACAGAGCTGGTATAAATGTAGAAAGAATGTGTGTGGCCACGGGGACAATGTGTCCAGTCCCTTTGTAATATAGGAAATATGTTTGTTCTCAGGTTAAATATTGTGTTCAACAAACACTTTATGAAATGTCCACTCTATACCAGGCTTTCTTCTAGGCACTTGTGATATACCTGTTCAGGAAATGCTCAACAATATCAAATTTATGGAGATTTCATTCTTTTTTTTTTAAGATTTATTTATTTGAGAGAGAGAGTACAAGGAGGGGAGGAGCAGAGGGAGAGGGACAAGCAGACTCTTCACTGAGCACAGAACCTGATGCAGGGCTCAATCTTGGGACCCAGAGATCATGACCTGAGCTGAAATCAAAAGTCCAACACTTAGCTGACTGAGCCACCCAGGCACTCCTGGATATTTCATTAAATATGCATTAAACATAAAAAGTAAGTTCTATGGTATATTAAAAGGTTAGTCTGTAAAGATAAGCATAGAGCAGGGTGAAGGGTGGAGGGATTGCAGGGAGGGGGGCTGGGGAGGACAGTTCCCTTTGTAATTGTAGGCAAAGTTGTCAGAGTAGGCTCACTGAGAGGATACTATTTGAGCAAAAATGTAGAGAAGATAAGGAACTGGGCCTTAAGCATATCTGGGCAAGCTTTCCAGGCAGAGGAAAGAGTCCAGTTTTAAGTCAGAAGTATCCGATGTGTTCAAGGACTGGGCAAAATGAGGAGCCACAGGAGAGTTTTGAGAAAGGACAATAGGATCTGACTTGCATTTAGCAGTCTCAGAGCGGCTGCCGAGTGGAAAGCAGACTGCAGGTAAGTGAGATGAAAGCAGGGAGGATTGCTTGCCGTGTAAACATCAGAACCATGGTGTCTGCGGTGCACCTGAGCTCAGAGGCTTCTCAGAGGCTTCTTCAACAAGAACAGCTGGTTCAGGAGCAGCTGTGGTCTCTGCTCCTGCTGATGGAGAGGTGGAGATGCATTTGATAGCCTTACTAGGAGTCCTCGGCAGTGGACAACCTGTAAGCTTGGGAGTAAAGGGTAAGAAGGAGACATGATTGCAGATACCAGAAGGTTTGTTGCCAAGACATCTCCCCGAGGACACATATTAGAGTCTTGTTCTATTGTGTCAGACCCTGTCCTCAAAGTCGGGCACGTTAAGGACCTTAGGAAATTGTACTGTGATGATGAGGGTGATATGAAACCAAACTTGTTATGAAGTAGGGGGAGAGTAAAAATGCCTGGGAATAAGTGCCTCTGCTGTCTCGTTACTCTGAGCAGGGGCCAGTGACCCGCCATAGAAAAGAATGCTCAGTCCTGAGCTCCCAGGAGAGGCAGACCTCTAGCAGGACAGTCTGTGAAATTGGTAGGGCCCATTGCCAAGTGAAAATGCAGGGCCCCTTATTCAACCTTATGAAGAATTTCAAGATGGCAGCAACAGAGTGTTAGACTAAGGAAACATGGGCCTATCGAGCACAGGGTCTCACAAGGATACACATTTTTCATACCCAGAAAGATGGTCCTGGGCTTTAGTTTGAATTTCTATTAGCCAAACAAATTGTCCAGAGATGGATGATACAGACAGGAGCACGGGGAAGACCTTGCGTTAATTTAATAAAAGTTAAGTCCCATGGAAGGCACACAAAAGGCAAGTTAACTGTGCCATTTTGTGTGGCACATTGCCTCTTCCAGAAACTTCTGAGCTGGTGAGGTGCCCAGTTCTCTTGGCAGCTGAAGACTGAATACAATCTGTTTAACTAGGATCCCAGACACAGAGACCTAGGTAGCTGGAAAGATCCATCTGCAAAGGAAAATAGTATAACAAAGGGATTTTTAGTCCAAACAAACAAGGGGCTTAGCTTTACTATCAGCTTTTTTACAACTTCAAAGTAAGAAGCATCTGCTGCCCTTAACCCTAGGTGCTGTCTAGGCCAGTGTTGGAGAAGGTCATTGAGAGAACATGACTGGTGGACCTGGGCAATTGGAGGCTCCTCGCCCCCTCCTCTGTCTTTGGAATATGTATTCTGCCTGCTGTTCCCACAGTGGGAGCCCTTTTCAAGGACACAGCCTTGAGAGAGCAATGGGTTGTTGAGACCATCTGGATGGTATACTTGACTGGACCCCAGTAAGGCCTTTATAAATGTTAAGATTTTGGCAGGTGGAAATGGAGTGTCTAAGATAAGGAAGATTCCTACATGGCATCACAAGACACCCTGTGGCCACCCAAGACCAGCCTCATATGTAAATTCCTTTGCTCATTACCACCACCCTGGAGTGGTCTGCCTCTTTCTTCCGTCTTTCCCCGCCCTCTGCTTATGGGGGCCAGTTTTTGAACTAACAGCAGACTCCCCAACTTGTCTCTCCTGATATCATTTCAGAGTTCTACTCTAACAGGAGAAACTACATCATCATTAAAAAAGCATTTAACATAGCCAACCTGCAGCTTTTTACCGAAGGCCTTGGTTGTCTTCTCTTCTAGGGCAAGGAGCAAAAATATAAACAAGTAACCCTTAGAAAGGGTATATATTCTAGTTAAATGGCCAGGCTCTGAAAGCAAATATTTATTCATTCCTCATTGATTGAATCATTCGTTTATTTGACCAATATTGAACTTCTATTTGATAGTCTTGTATAATGTCTGAAGCCTAATGAATATCCATTGAATGAACTATAAACAGATACAAAAGGCCCGTGGGCTCAGGGAATGGAGAGGCAGACCTAGTATTGAGTAGTGTGTGACCCTGGACAATTTATTTAGTCTCTCTGATCATCAGTTCTCTCATCTGTAAAGTAGGAATGATAATTGTACCAACATCCACTTTTGTAGCCATATGGATTAATGTATGCAAAGCCTCTGGTTCAATGCCCAGCCCTTAGTATGTCTCAGGAAGCTCTAGCTATCATCATTACTATTCATTTCTATTGATTTAACTAGACACAGAGAGGGCAGCATGCATCTCACAAACCAGAACTTCCCTCTTCTTGTCACTAATTCGGTAAGAATTATGAGGAATGTTCACTTCCCTACTCTCCATGGTAGGATGCCATTCTGTTTTACTTTGTTTTCTTTCTTCCTTAGTGCAGAAACACTGGCGTGCCTTGGCATGTCTAAGATAAGGAAGATTCCTCCCCAGCTTCACAAGTACTTCTATACTTACACCTCTAAGGACCAGGAAATGCAGTAGGTCCTTAGATACATGTAAAAGAGAAATCACCGCTCAAAAGAACAAGTCCCCAAGGTCAAAAGGACAGATGTGCAGCATCCCTGCTACAGGTTAGCAGCCTAAACCCTCACCTGTGCTGTCTGGCTCGTCCAAGACAAGGCAGGTCTTGGGATCCAAGGAATCCATGATCCTTTTTCCAAGGAGAAACTGCGGGCTCACTTAGAGCAGCCAGATCTGTGCTTCCACCGGGATGCCTGAGAGCTTATTACCATCTGGTGAGCAAAATGACAGTTCGAAACTCTGGTTGGTTCTGTCATTTCTCTTACCTCTTATTCTATTAATTGAATTCAGTGCTGTTTCTACTCATTCTCATAAAATCTTTGTTTAAAAAAGGAAAAGAAAAAAACAAAACCTTGGTTCTTTCAGGAAAGACCATTGGAGACTCTGTGGCCAAGACAAGGAGCCATGTGATCTCTCTTAAGGGGTACACCTGACATTGAAACATGCATACAAAGCCAGTGGTTCCCCCTCCCTCTTTTGGCATGTCCAGTATCCCAAAAAGGCTTTAGAGCGCCTTCTCTGATGCATCAGGAAAAATGAAGAGATATATCACAAAGGTTTTCAGGTCTATCAGGTTAGAAGTAAAACCTTCTAGCTACAGAAATCCTACATCCAAGCAACAGACAGAACTGTGTACTTTGTGTTCCTAAAGACACAGTGAGAGGGCCCAAAGGAGCAGCCAAGTGTAAATCCCAAGGGGATATAGTGGGGGCTGGGTGTGCACTGTCATGGGTGTGCAGTTTCCTTTTCCCTTGGGACAGAGCTCAGTAGTGTGGGGGCATTTCCAGGAAGGTGGACAAATCTCATGATTGGCTATCCTGGGTAAAAACCATTGTGAGACTGCTTTTTGGGAATGGAGAAGAGAAAGTTTCTCAAAATCCTGCCCAGACCAGGCAGGAAACAAAGTGTTGTTTAACGTTAGCTCATTGATCGAACCTACAAGCCTAACAGTGCAGTGAAGGAAGTTTCTTTGCCATCAGTTATTTTAAAATATGCACCATGTGATTTTCTGATAATATCATTGTAATTAAAATGTCCTTATAAATCAATAATAAAACATTAAGATGAAAAGTACAGCTTAGGGAATATAATGAATAATATTGTAATAACGTTTTATGATGATATAACTATATTGTACACCTGAAACTAATATAACATTGTATGTCAACTCTCTTTCAATCATTTAAAAAAAAATTAATATCCCTGGGGGGGTGTAGAAATGTACTTCACAAAAAGAAGTACAAATGGCCAGTCAATTGATAAGAAGTATACAAATTCCTTAGCCATCAAAGAAACAAAAATATTACAGGGTGATCCATTTTTCCACCTTCAAAATAGTGAAAATTGCACACACACACA
>ML106981.1:51219-73959 GCA_003697995.1 Taxidea taxus jeffersonii
GACTCTAACAATGCTTTCTCTTTTCTTTCTCTTTTTTCTTCCCTCTTTCCTTCTCTTCTATTTCTCCATGAGACCCAACAGAGCTCTCCAAAAGCACAACAATCTCTACTGGCCTCAGGCCCGGCTCCATTTCCAAAGCCTTATTATATAGCCATATCAAGTCAATTCTAATTTTAAGTCCCCATTTCCTGGTGAGGAACCAATGTTGAAATTCCATGAGGTGTGAACAAACTTTTAGAACACCTTAGGTTTTATTAAAGTTGAAATAGTAGAAAGCAGAAGCAGTGAGATTTTGTCAATGATGTCTTGGGGAGTGGATAATTAAAGCTGAAGTTGAAGAACCAAAAATGGTTCCTAGACCTAGACTGCAGGAAAATAACTAACAGCTAGGGCCCATGGTTTGGGACCATATAGGAGCAAATACTTTGGAAAAAAGAAAAAGTGGCTTAAATCATATCCTCCTACATAACTTCATAGCCCATCAGGCCCACCTTTTCTGTTGTCACTCTTGTGACAACCAGGTTTCTGCAAGCTTCTTCTGGCTGGATGTATGCACAGCATGTCAGTGCCTCACCTCAGCTGGCCAGAGAGGTGTTTCTCTTATTTCCTGACCAGCGACTTCTCTGACATCAAGGTGTAGGATATCTTAGGAACCTGCTGGGCACCCTTATCACACAACCTAGAAGTGCAGGGGAATGAATGCTCTCGGGACTGCTTTTGAACAATGAGGAAAAACCAACAAATACATAGTTTTGCCTTCACCCCAACCCCCACCTCCACAGATGGAAAAGTCTGTGGCATATTCGGTAAGGCTCTTTAGAAGGTCCCGAAAGGATCAAGCACTGATGTAACAATGGTAGCCAGCTCCACTGAAGGTGTGGTCTTTCCCCACTGTCCAGTTCCACATCCTTTATTCTTCACTCCTGCTCCCAGAGATCACTTCCCAAATAGATGCCCTGCACATAAACCTTGGTCTCCAGCTCTGCTCTTAAGGAAACAAAGACTAAGACACTGCGTTTTCTCCCAGTGAAGAGATAGGACACAAAACAGCTTCAAAGACCTGAGCCCCTTCCCATCTGCTCTCAGGAGTGCCTCTTCCCTTTCAAAAGCCATAGATGCTGGCCTGTGTGCTATCCCAGCAGCCTCCATGTCATGATACTTGTTCCCAGGTTTAAGGACTGGACACACCTGAGTCACTTTGTGCAAGAAAGTAGAGTGTTGAAGTCATAAGGTCTGTGTGGAATTACAGTGAAACAGAGAGAAGACGGAAGAGGATGGAAGAGGGAAGATGGAGAGGTAACGTGAAAAAACTATTCTTATCTGTTTGACAGCCCACTGGTCCTTCTCTAGAACCAAAAGATTTTTTCCATCTAATAAACCTACAAGTAACAATAAAGAGAAAACACAAACAGGGATGAAAGTTGCCTCACAGGGTACACAAGATCATCCACAGAGACAGACTTCTGGGTCTCAACTTCCTCAGCATCCTCAGTGATGACTGTATGGAAGATACAAGTACAGACAGAGTCTCGGGTGTAAAGATGTAGAAGCTAACAGTTGTATCCAATAATTTCTGATAGAAATCAATATCCTTTTGTAGTCAGATGAATGAGCTGGTGGAAACTGGTCCATCAAAAAGCTGTCTTGGTTAGCTTTTTCTCTCCTGTATCTGGTCCTCAGTCACTAAATCAGTAGATACTTGTAGGTGTGGGAACTGCAAGGGAACACAAGAACACTCTTTGAGGGAACTCAGAACACAAGAACACTCTTTGAGGGAACTCAGTCTAGCCCAGTGTGTCTTACCTTAAGCCTCATTTCCATGAAGCAGGCTGTTCCTGGAATTGAAAAATTACAAGCTCCAGGAGGGCAGAAATCACATGTCTTTGTCATTACTCTGTCCCAAGTGCTTAACAGGGTGCCCAGAGGAGGAAGGTTCTCATTGACCCACCCGCTTTGTCATCTGTTTTGATAATGAAAGTTTCTTGTGGCAGGGGTATGTTTTGTTCACTTACATATCCACAGAGTGATTAGCACTTTACTTTGCCAAAAGTAGAAGAAAAAAAAAAGCAATTGTGTGGAATCACATTACATTGCATTCCAGTGACTGATTTGTTCCTCCTGATTTTTCTTTCTACACCGCCCTGTGTTGCCTCTTTGTTTGCTGGCTTGCTGATTGTCTTTTTGCCCCAGGGAGAATTTAAGTAAGGACAGAGCCTTGAATTTCTAGCTCACAGATGTTTCTCCTCTAACTAGCCATCTGATATCTAGAAGGAGCCCAATTAGTCGTTTTAGGAATAAGTAAATAGAATAGTTATTTCTAGGCTCCTATTGAAAAAACCTCTTTGCAAGGTTTAGGAGGCAAAGCCCTGGAATCCTGGTCCCAGTGACCTGGGAGCATAACTTTAGAGAAACCACATCTTCAGTTCCTGTTCTTTCATCACCTGGAAAACTAGAATAATAATGAACACTCTTCTTTTATCAAAAGATATTAGCATTAATAAGCTAGATCATGCACAAAGATTTATGTTTCTAAAATGATTATAAGAACCTCATTTAAAAGAGAAGGAGAGGGGCACCTGGGTGGCTCAGTCGTTAAGCGTTTGCCTTTGGCTCAGGTCATGATCCCAGGGTCCTGGGATTGAGCTCCACAGCAGGCTCCTTGCTCAGCAGGAAACCTGCTTCTCCCTCTCCCTCACCCTCTGCTTGTGTTCCCTCTCTCTCTCTCTCTGTCAAATAAATAAATAAAAACCTTAAAAAAAAAAAAAGAGAGAGAAGAGAGAAGGAGAGACCTAAATGTCTAACAATAGAAGAACTGATTTAATCTTTTGGCACATCTGCGTAACAGATACAACCTCTAAAAATCATATTACCTGAATTTTGGCTTCTAGCCACGACAGAAT
Organism: Taxidea taxus jeffersonii; assembly: GCA_003697995.1. Classification (NCBI taxonomy): domain Eukaryota; kingdom Metazoa; phylum Chordata; class Mammalia; order Carnivora; family Mustelidae; genus Taxidea; species Taxidea taxus. Next base: position 54,120 of record ML106981.1, read on the forward strand.
GACAGAGACCAGGTTTATCCTTCCATATGAAAGAACCACAAAAAGCCCCAGACAAATTAGATAAAGGGGCAGTTTTAATTTAAGACACCGTCTACCAGGCAATGAATGAGAGTGATCCCCAAGAGATGAGAACAAATGAGGTAAGTCCTATTATTGCCCCCAGATTATTTCCTTGAGAGAGTCTCCAGGCCATGCCACAGGGAGGAGAAAGTGAGGTGGAATGCCATGGTTCCCTGAGTTGAGGAGACAGAACTGAGATGGGAGGAGCTACAGTTCCCAGGACAGAACACCACAGAAAAGAGAATTGTGCAGAGAAAAGTCCCTGAAGAGCCGCAGAGAATCCCCTCAAGTGTTCAGCACGGTGCTCACCAGACAGGGGGAAACTACCCCAGGCCAGAGAACGTGCCATCCAAAAGGATTAGAGGAAACAATCCCTCTTCAAGTATGTCTGTAATTTAGAAGAGAGATAATTGTTTGACCATGTATCTCTCAAGTCTTTGGTTAAGAATTTCATACGCTTCATTTTCTCTGGCTCTACTCACTAATGATTGTTGGTCATTTCAAACAACACAAAAATCATTTCATATGAAAATTTAGAAAACAGCCCTGTCTGCTTGAGATAAAGAGTGAAAACAAAACTTAATGATACCCTGGGCACCTGGGTGGCTCAGTTGGTTAAGCATCTGCCTTCGGCTCAGGTCATGATCCAAGGCTCCTGGCATGGAGCCCCACATCAGTCTCCCTGCTCAGCGGGAAGCCTGCTTCTCCTTCTCTCTGCTCATGCTGTCTCTCTCAAGTAAATAAATAAAATCTTAAAAAATAAAAAATAAATGATACCCAGGGATGGCATTGACAAAAACAGTCACTAGTAAGCCTGTTTTTTTCTGATAGCAATAGTACACTTGTCTTTAAAAACCACTTTTTATTTCTAACCCCTAAATTCATTTACACATAGTTTCAGGTTAGGATAAATTCGAACCATGCTGATATTTATAACAATGTGGTTTTGTATGATGTAAAGCCCTTATACTTAAATCAACTTAAAACCTCAGCTTTACTCAGTTTTTCATGATCAAGTTCATTACACTATCTATTGTGACATTATTAAGTGACTAAATACTTTCTATAATTTCTCTCATTCTTTAGTGAGATTGAGAATTTCTAATTCTTTAGAATCTTCCTTTTATTCCTTTAATCCTCTTTGTTGTTTTATCTCTTTGGGTATTCCTTCTTACTTTGAAGAATGACTACCAGTAATGGCTTCCAAAAAGACTCAAACATGATCCCCACATTGACAGTACCACATGCTGTGAATTCTGCCTTCCCAAAGTAGAAGTGTTTTTGATAACTAGATTTCCCAGGATCCCTTGCAACTGGGGTGTGGACCTAAGCCTTTAATTGGGAGATGAGCCACATGAAGAATAGTCTAGGCAGGGACGTCCCTTTTCTTGGTGGTGGTGAGGAGGGGTGTGTAGCTGTGACCTCTTTACCAGGCTATTTGGATGAGTGGCTCTGGCCCTTGCTCCTAGAAGTCAGGCCCAGAGTGTTTCTCCAGCTTGCATGATGATTCTGTGAGTCATCTAATATCCCTCCCCAAATCCCTAGCTGCTTAGACAAAGTAAAGCCAATTACTCTTTCTTTCTTGTCATTTATCACACAGACCTCTCACAGTGGCCCATCATGGCTTTCATTCCAATATACTTCAAGCTGTATGAGAGATGCTTCACCATTTCACTGGGGCACACTCAGCTTTTCCCAACAAGGAACAGGTCATAATGCCTTACAAGGATTTCCAGTTCCTTTCCCAGGCGGAACCGTGGCTATGCATGAGAACAAAGTCGATTTTGATGGCTGGCCCAGGATGTGTCATGGAATGAATGCATAGTAGATCTCAGAAGCTAGATTCCACAGGAACTAACATCCTGAACATTACAAAGAGCCTTCAATGCTACAGATGTGGAAATGAGATGAACGGAAAACTTCCCAAAGCCTTCTCTTCTTGTAGTGTTTCTTCACAACTTCACTAAATGTCGTCACTCGATTTCTTTCTGACCCCCCAGAGTCAGTCAGGACCTTGGATACAAAGGATCTTTGAATTTCAAGTTTAATTAAGGAACATTTTCTTCATTTGGTGGGAGTGAGGAGGCGGTCCCAAGACTAAATTTAAAGCTTACCTCATGCCTTTCTTACCAGCTCCTATCAAATCAGTTTCCAGTCATTTAGCTAATCTGTACCCATTCTTTAAATCTTGAATTAAATGTCACTTCCTCAATGAGCACTTTCCTGCCCCCAATCTAAATTTGTTCCCTCCATTTTATTGTTTCAAAGAACCCTGTAATTTCTATGAAATAGTAACACAGGTTTGACTTTATAGGTCTTATCATAATTTCTGTGTGATTATGTAATAAATATCTGTCTTTCCCATTAACCTCTCAGTTCTGCTGAATGCCCCGTGTTCAGAATAGTGCCTGCCACAAAGGAGTGGGGTGGTTGATGAATAAATGAATCTGATCCATCAGGCTTCTGTCTCACTCTGCCCTAGACTGCTGTGTAAGTGTGGACGCTCCCAGTGATGCATCCATTGACTCAAATACTCAAATTCCCAAAGAGGATTGGAAGCACACAGAACAGTGTTTCTGAGAGTGAAGCTGTGGTTCACTATGAGTGAGACAAAAAATAAAGACTTTAAGGAGAATTCACACCCAAGTAAATGTCGACATGGAAAACACGGAGAGTATGTTTGTATGGAGGGAGGACACAGTAACAAAGTTAGACTACCCATCTCCAAACTTGAACCAGGCTGAGGTGAGAGACCCCAGTGGGCCAGGCCCTGAGGGATGGCAGGAAAACTTGGATTACTGAGAGTGAGATTTGCTTACTCTTCCACTCAGCACAGTAAGGGATTTAGCTTTACCTGAAGACAGGACTTTGTCCCAGCTCCTGGGGTGTAACTCATAAACCCTTAGATTTTCCTGAATCATAGTGATGAAGTTCTAGAATATAGATGAGGTTCGGTGGGGCGAGGTCCAGAGCCGACGGCTAAGAAAGAATTCTTGAGACGTCTCTGGTGCAAAAAGGTGATTTATTAAAGCACGGGGACAGAACCTGTGGGCAGGAAGAGATGCTGCCCCAGGGTTGTGAGGGGTGGCAGGTTATGTACCATGGAGTTGGGGGGAGGTAAGGGAAAGGGAGGTTTCAATAGAACTTTCATATGCTAAAGAGGACCTACAAGGTACTGGATACCAGAGTCCTTGACAGCTGTCAAGTTTGGTTTTCCCTTTCAGCAAGCTATTAACATTAAGATAGTTGGGAGATTCCTAAAAAATGTCACATGTGTCCCACCCAGGAATTGGGGGGATGGGGGAAGATTGCAACATGTCAGCCTTTTGCTTTGTCCTCAGCCAGCCTTCTGTTTCCTCATCAATAGGAGTATCTTTGTTGTAGATTGTGGGCCTCTCGGATCACATACCTGATAGTTTCTGCTAACAGGACAACTCTGCATGGGACTGGCTACACCCAACAGTCTCAGGGTACGGGGTTGACCATGCACCAGAAAGACTGACCATATCACTTATGGTGGAGTCTTTGGGTTACATGCTACTAATTAACCCTGACTGAGTTCAATCACATAGGCAATCAATCAATCACACCTACATAACAAGGTCCCAATAAATATTTGGGACACCAAAGCTCAAGGAAGCCTCCTTAGTAGGCATACTCAGTGAATATTTGTCCCATATCGATGCTGAGAGTGTAACCTGCCTCTAAGGAGAATGGAACCTTTGAATTTGGAATTCTCCCAGACTTTCTTATGCATCTTTTACCTTGGATGTTTCAACATATTCTTTTTTGGTAATAAAAGTAACCATGAGTATAATACATTTCAAAGAGTTCTGTGAGTCTTTCTAGTGAATTCTGGAACCTAAAGTGGTTTTTGGAAACTCCTAAGTTTGTACTTGTCAGAAGTAAGGACAAACTTTTGTAGTTGCTTTCCTTTAGCTATATAGTTGATCCCTAACTCCTTGCAATTGGGGTCATAAGTTCTGTGTAGACCTGTCAGTCCCAGAGGTTTATGCCCTCAACCTCACAAGGTGACCAAATCTGAGTGGCTATGTTTTGCATGGAGCAATTCCATGTGGATAAAATAAGGTGTATCTGTGTGATTCCTAGCAACTAATCAGTTAAATCAAGAGAGTGAGGGGAAAAAGTTGAAAGTTGACAATATGGACAAAGCAACAGGAAAGGGAAGTAAAGGTCCATGCATGTTATTTGGAACATACATGTATATGAGATAATTACTTTAAATGTTCTCAACACATGAGCTGGCAACATCTAATAATAATAATTAGTATTTGTTAAGTGCTTACTATTGAAAGTTTCTGTTCTGAATGTTCTACATATATTAACTAATTTAATTCTCAGAACAACCCAAGTTATCAGCCCAGTTTATAGAAAGGGAGGCACAAGGAGGCTAAGTAATTTGCCCTGGTTTACATACTCTCGGGATTTGAATCCAAACCATCTGACTCCTTAACTCATGTTCTTACCAGTGCCCCCATATGGTTTCTTAGTAGGTAGTAACTTACATTTTCTCTGATTTTGTAGAAAGGTGTCAGTAAACTGGTTACCTTAATTCCCAATCTTAATCATTTTTGTGACAAAGTAAGATTTTTATATGAGCAGATGTGTATTTTATTTCTGATAATCCCCTTTTGCCCGTGGTCCCTTTCATGTTAGGCAGGAAGTCCTGACATCCCGCCGTACTGGAGGAGGGAGAACACAATGAACACAAAAGAAAAAAGAATAAAATCTTTGCTTTCAAACTTCAAAGTAAAATTTGGAAACTTTCTCTAGAAACAGTACAATGAAAGAAAGGGGTTTGAGTTATGGTTATGTATTTGGAGTTAAAAAAAAATCTGTGACTTAGAAAGATCTCTAAGAATCTAGGTTGATACAAAGACCAATTAATGCAGCCCTAGATTTAATGCATTTTTTTGGTCTGTGGCAATTGCTAGGGGTGATGGAGACAAAAGCAAGAAAGTAAGACTTTGGTGACAATCTCTACAGCCTATCTCCTTACCCATCTCCCAACAATGGGGTAGAAGGGTCAATCATAGAGTCCCAAAGTGGTTTGTAGGAATGTGAGAGTAGAAGATTTACAACTGATTCCTGTCAGAAAGCCTCAGTGACATATCCTTGCAAGTTTCCAGAGACGACTGGGTAATAGTGCCTGATGAGGGGAATAGAAGGCTGGCTGAGGACAAAGCAAAAGCTGACACCCTTGCAACCTTCCTCCACCCCCACTCCTGGGTGGGATATGTGTGACATTCTTTAGGAATCTCCCAACTATCTTTTTTTTTTTTTTTTTTTTTGACAGACAGAGATCACAAGTAGGCAGAGAGGCAGGCAGAGAGAGGAAGGGAAGCAGGTTCCCCGTTGAGCAGAGAGCCCGATGCAGGGCTCAATCCCAGGACCCTGGGATCATGACCTGAGCCAAAGGCAGAGGCTTTAACCCACTGAGCCACCTAGGCACCACGGGAATCTCTCAACTATCTTAATGTTAATACCTTGCTAAGAAGGAAAAAAAGACCTTAACAATGGAAGGCCTCTGGTATCGGTATCTTGTAGGTCCTCTTGAGCATATGAAAGTTCTATTGAAACCTCCCCTTTTCCTTACCTCCCCCAGCCCCACCGTACATAACCTCTCACCCCTCATGACCCAGAGGCAGCAGCTTTTTCTGCCTGCAGGTCCTGTCCCCATGCTTTAATAAACCACCATTTTGCACTAAAGATGTCTCAAGAATTCTTTCTTGGTCATCTGCTCCAGAACCCACCCCACTGAACCTCACTTATATTTTAAACTTCATCAGTGCCGATGGGCTCAGACAGCCCAAGATAGCCTGCTTCTGCTAGGCTCATGTCATTGCAGATGAATTTTCACATGCACACAAAAAGCATGGGAATTAACTGAGAAAGCCTCAGTGAATCTGGAGTGGCCTCAATTTTATGATAAAAAGGACACAGGCCATGTGTCTCAACAGCCAGAAACCTACTCAAACATCTGGACAGATGACCCAACGCACTGCACCCGAGCATGTGCCAGTGGGAGCCGGGTGCCCACAAGCAATGCCAGGAACATTTAAGCCCTCTAGAGCTTCTGTCATTCCAAGAAGGTGGGAGCTAGGGGGTGACTCGAACTGATGGAGAAAATCCCGAACAGATTTCAAAAATTATGATTTAATTGTGAAAACCTTCTATTTGTTTAACTTAGGTTTTCTGATACCAGGCAAGTGGTTGCTGGAATTAGAAATTCAGTTGTTAGAGAAAATAAAGCTGTCCTGTTTTGTACATCTGAGTGGATGGCAAAATGTTTAGCCACAACATCTTTATTCATCAGATCAGCCATATTCAATGTCTTCTCTGTTCCTACACAAATGACAAATGGCTTTCAAGTGTATTACATACCCCCTTGGGCCTACCAAAGTTTATGTGCTCTTTCTAAGGCCAGGAAACCAAAACACTACAGCTGAAAAGCCAGTATCTTGAATACTTACGAAAAGAAATAGTTTGGGTTAGTATGGAATTTGACATCACCGTGAAATATGAGAATTTGTTACTAGAGGCACCAGGGAAAGACATATTCCCTGTTAGGAGACCCTGCTGACAATGAAAAGAATGAAGGTGGTGATTGGCAAGCAGTCGTTTCAAAGAGGCATATAAACAAACACTGAAAAACAGTAAACACGTAAGATAATTCATTTGGACACTTTTATATGCAGCATGTATAGGATTTAAAATAACATTCCCAAGTTAAACTGAAAACATTACTATGTAAATGCCACAACTAAGCCAAATGAAAAAGTAAATACCAGCCTTACAAATTGGGCTCCCTTAAGGGCACTCAAATCCTAGCACTGCATGCTGCTCTCTAAAGAAATGTCCTCCTCTCTATCCATCTTCTCTGTTCTGACAGCAAACCCATTGACCGGCATATGTTTTGGAATTTCTGAACAATTGACTTTCAAGGCCTAGCAAACACTCATTCTCCACCTTCTTAGAAACCTCATAGGAGCCACCATTGCCAATTAAAAACATCATAAATCTAACCCCAAAATCACATTATTTCATAAAGAGAATGGACGCCCCCATTCCCCATGTTGTTTGTACACATCTGTGTCAGTTCTTTTGTTGAATAGGCCACGCCAGCAGGAGATCATCAATCAGCAGGTGTCACCAAGCTCAAGTACAGAATGGCTTAATAGGAAAATAGTGTCTTTTTTTATTCCCTGTTGTCACCTACTAAAATGTAAGTTCCTTGTTGATCTCATCACACTGAGTTATGTTTTAGTAAAGTGCTGAAAAGACCCAGCCTGCACATATTCTGGAAGTTTTGAAATAATGTCTCAGTGAACAGATGTATACTTTCTCTCAGCAGCTCTTCGTAGAAATGAATTTTTATGAGCCCAAATCATCCTTGATTCGACCCCTATTAAAAGTCAAGTTAAAAAAAAAAGTCAAGTTAAAGCTAAATACTTTTTTAAAAATTATATTCTTGAAAGAAAGAAGAAGGAAAGAAAGAACGAGAGAGAGAGAAAGAAAGAAAAGTTAATTTAACAGAAATGTCAAGAAGTTATTGACACCAAGACTTTTGAGACTGAAAGACTCTGGCTTAACAGTAAACCTTTGTTTAGTGAAACAAATTTATAGTATAGGAGAGAGATACAAAGCACAGTTTCCAGGTACAGACTATCTGCATTCAGATCTTTCATATTTCAGTTCTGACCTGGAACAAATTACTCCAGTAATTTGTAATTACTCCAGTAATTACTTCTTGCTCCAGTCTTTTGGAAAAATTGGGATAGTAAATAAAAGATACCTCATAGGGTTGCTAGAGCCTGGCACGTCATAAGTGTTCAATCAATGCTAATTATTATTTGCATGTAGGTAGATAAGAGAAACAGTTAATGTATAGTTACATGCCAGGGACTGTAGAATGTAAGATCCATGCTTTGTACTTTATAAGGGCTTTGCTTATCTGTTCATCTAAGAGCTGTTAACTAGGAATGTTTGTTACAGAAACCTCACTTGTGAGATGTTAGAAAACACTGATTATTGTAATTGTAAGCTATGTTTACCATGGGAGGCTGTTCTGATTCACGGCTGGTGATTAGTAAGCACTAAATGTAGTATTGCTGATTTAGGTCTAATTTATTCAATCAATATAGAAGGACTGAGCAGATCACCTAAATTTTGTAACATAGCTAAAGGCATTTCTCACTGTAAAAATAAATTTTAAAAAATAAGATGATTCTAACAGATTTACTTTAAATCACATTGCAATTTCTTTTTTTGAGATGACAACAATATCTTCTGTCTGACAGCATTCAACTAGCTTTCAGATTTATTCATTGTTTTCTCAACTTCAAATGTACTTGAAAACCCATAACGAAGGGAAAAAATATCCTTGTTCATTTTCAATAGTTACATGAAGAATGTTTTTCAAAAGTCATATTTATTGTGGCTTCCACAAGGAACCCTTACAGTACTCTGAGAGTGTGAAAGTGATGAGGAAGAAAAGCCAACACTGTTCCTTTCTTGTCTTTCACTGTGTGAAATAATGTAATGTGTCCTTTTCCTAAACTCTCTGACTCCACCGGGATGAGGAAATATGGAGAATGTGGCTGAGGACTAAGGGATCAGGAGCTCCTAGGCCCAGGATGGTTTGACTGGTTTCCTATGGCTGGAGTCCCAGGCTTGGGAGAGCAAAGGGGAAGGAGGAAAAGAGGGAGGGCCAATGCTGATGACCAGACCTTTTTTCCCATTGAGACTAGGTGATTAGCAGACATCCAGATGTGCTCCTTCCTCTCACACTCATTTTTGGCTTGGCTTTTAACGCCTACCCAACCCATGCTAAACCCTGATAATTATCATCCAGAAGAGCCCACACAAACTGAGTGAGCCACCAGATACCCCAAAGCAGTCTCCAGAAAAGACCCATGGTCTCTCAGTGGGAAGCCTGCTCCTCCTGCCAGGCCTGGGAACTAAAACTGGGTGCAAAAACGAGGACTATGTGATAGCCTCAGGTTCTGGGCCAGAAACAGAGGATAAACTTAACGTTTCAGTGTCTGAATTCCTGAAACTTACCCCCAGTGGATCACACTTTTATTCTTATGTAAATCCTCAATAAGAGAGGTTCTGTCCCAAGCCCCATTTATTGTGGGGGCGTCTCCACCTTTTTATTTTTTTTTTAAAGATTTATTTATTTGACAGACAGAGATCACAAGTAGGCAGAGAGGCAGGCAGAGAGAGAGGAGGAAGCAGGCTCCCCACTGAGCAGCCTGATGCAGAGCTCAATCCCAGGACCCCAGGATTATGACCTGAGCCGAAGGCAGAGGCTTTAACCCACTGAGCCACCCAGGCACCCCCGTCTCCACCTTTTTTAAATGGAGGCCTCCTTTTTACATCCAAAAATTGTGCAGGTAGTAATAGATTTTCAACATCTACTGATTGAAAAATAATATAAAAACAGTAATACTTTTAAATAAATGTGCTTGTTTTTTACTAATCACAATAGATCCATGTGAATGTTTAACCTAGAAGGACAAGTATGTATAAAGCAAACTTATCGTAGCACCTGGGTAGCTCAGTCAGTTAAGCATCTAACTTGTGATTTCAGCTCAGGTCATGATCTCATAGGTTGTGGGATCAAGCCCCATGTTGGGGTTCATGCCAAGCATGGGACCTGCTTGAGGTTCTCTCCTTATTCCCCCTGTCCCCCCTAAACAAATAAATAAATCTTTAAAAAAAATAGGGGCACCTGGGTGGCTTAGTCAGTTAAGTATCTGCCTTCCACTCAGGTCAATCCCAGAGTCCCGGGAGGAAGCCCCACATCAGGCTCCCTGCTCAGTGGGGAGTCTGCTTCTCCCTCTTCCCCTCACCCCACTTGTGCTTTGTTGTTGTCAAATAATTTTTTAAAAAATAAAATAAATAAAAATAAAATGAACTTATCACAGACCCTGGCACAGTGAAAGGACTCAATAAAGGGTAGCTACTAAAGAATGCTGCTAATGAATGACAGTGCTGTATTCAAAGTGTACTCAGTCCATCGGTAAAGTCTGGTGTACATGTGGATTCTGAGTCTTTACAGTTCCTCAGTAACATATGAGTTATACACTAGGGTCCAAATTTCCCATAACAGTAGCTTTGTCTAATTCATATTTCGACACCAGCAGTGTCGAGCACTGTGTCTTGCTTATAGACGATTCTTGATAAATTTACTGAATTGAATCTACTTCCCTCAAATGTCATGAAGAGATGAACTATCTTGGCTTTGCTCCTTGGCATTTTTAAACTACTCCACTGTTTTTTAAAAAAAATTTATAGGTTTCTACTTCCTAAAAGAGAACGAGATGAAGAAGAAAATTGATCTGAATGTTATTCGTGAAAACTAAAGGAAAGTGTTTTTGGAGAAGGACAGGTATGGCAGAGTTCTGCTGGAATTTGTTCTCAGCATAACCTGAACAAATTCTACTCAAAGAGCCAGGGCACTATCTAAGGACTCAGCTTCTGGTACCCTAAAATGGGTAACAAACAAAACTGGCCTGCTGGTCTCTTGCATAATCTGAGTTCCCATCCTTTCATAACAGATTGGCTTATGTACTAAAACAAAAATAACTTATGAACAAATAAGAAAATTTCACACCTCAGTAGAAACATGGACGAAAGCCATGAAAAGGCAATTCACAAAAGAAGCAATAAAAATGTTTAATAAGCTTTTTGAAAATAAATTCAACTCCACAGATAATGAACAAAATACAAAATCAAATAATGAGATGTAGCATATTTTTACTACAAATTGATGGGGATTTGGGGATGGGTCCTTCCTGGAATAGTGAAGGTGTGGTAAGACACACTCTCATACACTACTGATTAATGTGTAAACTAGTGCAAACTTCTTAGGCACTAATATTTATCAAAATCCTTAAGAAGATTAATATTGGTGACCTGACCACTCATCGGTACTAGGTTGGCAGGCTGAATGATGGAATCAGTACGTGTACGTGTGGTAAATTGCAGAAAGGGGCACAATTGCATGTGGTTCCCTGAATCCATGGCCTTTGCAACCTGGCTGCTCTTCCTTGAAGAGGTGGATGCTATTTCTCCATCCCTTGAGTCGGGGCTAGACTTATGACTCGCTTTGGCCAACAGAATGTGGCAGAAGTGACAGTGTACAAGTTCTGAGCCTAAACCTCATGAGACCTTGCCTGCATGAGACTCTCCTGCCTGCTCTTTTGAGTCTTCTGTTATTGCTGTGTGAATAAGCCCAGGCTAAACTCCTGCAGGATGAGAGACCATGTGGACCACAGCCACACCAGCCCAGTCACCCCAGAGGCTCTGGACACATGAGAGAGCCCAGCCAAGATCAGCAAAGCTAGACATGTGAGAGAGCCCAGCCAAGATCAGCAAAGCTGACCTGCAGCAGATCACAATGGACTTCAGATGTATGAGGGAGTCCAGCTAAAACTAAAAGAAGTACCCAGCTGAATCCCACTTACATTGCGGACCCAGAAATAGCAAATAATCTAGAATATCATGATTATTAAGTCACCATGAGAAAATATGTTATAATGATATGCATTGGCCTGGGAGGATATTTATGATATACTTTTTTTTAATTTTTATTTATTTATTTGACAGAGAGAGATCACAAGTAGGCAGAGAGGCAGGCAGAGAGAGAGGGGGGAAGCAGGCTCCATGCTGAGCAGAGAGCCCGATGTGGGGCTTGAACCCAGGACCCTGAGATCATGCTCGAAGGCAGAGGCTTTAACCCACTGAGCCACCCAGGCGCCCCTGATATACTTAATGAAGAAGAAAAGCTGACAAATATTGCTTATAGTAAGATTCCATTTTCTGCAAGAGCAAAACAAAAGAAAACCTATACACATTAGAACCTATACAGTAAGGCGCTGTGGCCATGCACCCCTGGTTGCCTCAGGGTTGCTTGGCAAGAGAGGAGGAGCATGGGGAAGAAATCAGAAGACTGGGAGAGGCTCTTTTTTTTTTTTCCCCACCCATCTGTATTATATGATGGTAACAGCCAGCATGAATCATTTTTGCAATTTGAGGATTTAGATTTTTTTTTAATTTTTTTTTAAGATTTTATTTATTCATTAGTTAGAGAGAGAGCGAGCACAGGCAGACAGAGAGGTAGGCAGAGGCAGAGGGAGAAGCAGGCTCCCTGCCGAGCAAGGAGCCTGATGTGGGACTCGATCCCAGGACGCTGGGATCATGACCTGAGCCGAAGGCAGCCACTTAACCAACTGAGCCACCCAGGCGTCCCTGAGGATTTAGATTTTTAAGAAAAGTTACAGTGGCCAATGTTGAAGTGAAGGGCTAAGGAGTGCTTTGGAAAACGTGAAGTCTTCTAATTGAAGACACAGAGGTCCAGTGGTAGAAAAAACATACTTTGGAGTCTGAGCTTTGCTGCAAGGGACAGAGAGAAAGAGAGAGTTTATATGCTTGTCTCATTAATTCTACTCCTGCAAATTTAATTCATAGGAATTAATCTAAATGTGCATAAATAATTATACAGAAGTATTTCATTGTACACTTTTTATTATGTCAAAAATTGGAAAAATATAAATATCCACCAGTTGTGGAATGATTAAATAAATCACGGCAATTTCTCTCCAAATGCAGCCATTAAAGCAGTATTAATAATCTGAAAATACTCTAGCCATTAAGAAAAAAATACAATAAATACAACTGAATATGCCACATTGTTACAATTCTGTAAGTGCACATATATAAAGCTAATACACAAGTCAACAAAGCTTATCTCTGCATGTTTGATTTAGAAGGGGATTTTTATTTTCTTCATATTTTTTCCTGTGTTTTCCCAATATACTGAATGAATATGCATTCCTCTGAAGTCAGAATTTAAAAAATATACTATAAATATTTTTAAAGAATCCTGGGAGATGGAGAAGAGGGACACAACAGAGAAATAGGTGAGAAAATATAAGAACCTCCCCCCGCCCTTTTTTTAACTCCCATGATACTGAATTAAAAACCGCCAAGCAGGAGATATTTTATAGGGTGAGGGAGTATGAGAAAACATTGATGGCAGAATTGATATACACTGACTGGAATAATCCATCAGGGAGAAGTTGATAATGCAGAAGGAGAGCCTAACATTATAAAGTCCTTGAGTTGGCAAAGGTGACAGGATCCAGTGCATAAATGGAGGAGTCAGCCTTAAGATGAGCAAGGAGTAAAAAAAAAAAAAAAGATGAGCAAGGAGTATTCATCCAAGGCAAGGCAGAGACCACGGGTTCACCTGCAGTGGGGTCCACCGACTTGGAGCAAGCAGGTGAAGAAGTCACGCTCTGGTCGCTCCTATTCTCTTAGGGATATGGGAAGTGCGTTTATTAGTTGAGGGTGAAGAATGGGAGGGAAAGTGTGAGAAGAGTCTGTGTCCTGCCTGTTTCTTTTTTTTTTTTCTTTTTTTAAGATTTTATTTATTTATTTGACAGAGATCACAAGTAGGCAGAGAGGAAGGCAGAGAGAGAGGAGGAAGCAGGCTCCCTGCCGAGCAGAGAGACTGATGCAGGGCTTGATCCCAGGACCCTGGGATCATGACATGAGCCGAAAGCAGAGGCTTTAACCCACTGAGCCACCCAGGTGCCCCCTGCCTGTTTCTAATCTCCATTTGTAATGTAGCAGAAAACTCCATGTTCAAGAAACATTTTCTAAGCACTCTTACTGTTTATCTGTTTCTAAAAGAAGAGAAGAAATGGGGCGGTAGAACAAGGTTCTGGACCGTGCTGAGCTCTCAATGTTTGTGGATGAAATACAACACCTATGAGATAATAAGGAAATAATTCAGCCAACAGGAAAAGGCTTTTCAACCAAGACACTTATTAAATAAAAATAGTACACCATTTACAGTACCAATGATAGTACCTTCACATAGTAGACATATTTTTATCGTCTATAATTAGCTTTCTGAAAGCCAGTGCAGGAGAACCTCTAAAAGGGGTTTGTGTAGGTAAGGAATTAAGTCAGAGTGGCTGTGGGCTCAGAGCTGTAGTGTAGGAAGTTAAATGAAGGATAGTGGAGCGATGTCCATATCTAAAAACAGAGAGTAGCCTGAAGTCAGCCTGTGAAGAAAGAGCTGGGTCACACCTCAAGCGCCTCCTGTAGCAAGACCCCTTTGGAAAGGAATAGGCCTTCGGGGTATTGGCAGAGCCCATGTTTTTGCAGCTCAAGACCCAGGTAAGTCCAGAAGCCCACAGATGATCCCTGACCCTTCTCACATTTATTTCCTCTGCCTGGTACCTTCTCTCTCTAACCAGCACCTGCCACTCCCTGCCTCCCACCAAAGGCACACACACCATGTACTCAAAACCGTCATTAGATCCTAACATAGACGTCACTTCTGGTAGGGATCCACCTACCAAACCAGATCTAAGCTGTGTGAGATCAGCAATCATGTGTCTCTTATTTACAGTACCTCCAGCACTTAGTACAAATATCTAAACATGGTGGGAACCCCATACTTGTGGAATCCGTGAACCTCATTTCTCACTCACCCTGCAGCACAGTCAAGCCTTGGCCTGGGGAATATGCGACTGTCACTTTAGAGATGGGTCTGGAGGTGTAAAAGCAGAAACAAGGAAACAAGATCAACAGGCAAGGGTTTGACAAGATGTGCTGTTAGCCTGTCCTTCCAGAAACCCCACTTCCTCTTCTGGGACAGTAGCACCAAATAGCTCCAGGGACTCCAAATATGACAGGTCAGTATCCCCAGCAGAGGGGATATTATTGTCAAGGGTGGAAGACGCACCCGGTTGCTCCAGCTGGACCTGATGCTGTTTATCTTCCCAGTCCTTGAGGCTGGGGGGGGGGGGGTCGTGCCTCAGGCTCAGCAGCCTTGGGAATGCAGGGAGGTTATGTTTGCCAGTGGTTTGGGACCTCTATAATGAAGAAGTAACTTGCCCAAAGAGAAGTCTGGTCTTTATCCTCAGCCCCTAGGAGGTGATCTCAAGGCTCTGGAATGTTCTGCCTCATAGGGAGTATCCTTGTTTGCCTGAGGGCTTTGGCCACCATCTGTCTAACAAAGTGATTTATGATGATGGCTTTGGAACAACGCCTTTTGAGTTTCTTGACCTCCACAGGAACCAAAGACAAAAGGTATTATCCAGAACCTCCAGGAAGTGTGTCCTAAGGCTAAAGGTCAGCCACCTGAGCAATATGTATGATCAAGTCCTAATAAAAACTCTGAACCTCTGGATACTAAAGGCTCACAGAAGCTTCCCTGTGCATGTTACATATCGTGGTTGGGAGGAAATAACACAATCCAGGTCTGCACAGGGGGAAGATGACCAGAAGTTTCATGTTTAAAGCCCTCCCAGATGTCACCCTATGTATCTTGCCCATTGGCTGATTCTGATTCTTATCCTTTTGCTGTAGTAAGCCTAACTGGAGGTTTAGCACTTTTCCTGAATTCTGTGAGTCATTCTCTAGGACTATCAAACTTGAAGGGCTATGGGACTCTCCGAATTTGTAGCCAGCTGGCCAGAAACAAGGGCAGCCTGAGGACCCAGAATTAGCAATTGATGTCTGAGGTGAATGCAGTCTTACAGAGGCCTATGCCCTTACCCTGGGAAACCCACCCTACCTCCAAGTAGTTGGTACCAGAATTTACCGGAGGGCTAGTCTGAGGGAAGCATGGGAAATTGAACCAATGCTACCAATGGTTCCGAGGAGTCCCTAGAGAGTCCCTAGGAAGCCCATCAGGAGAGTCCTCGGCTCTCTTCTCTGACCCATAGGTCCCTGAGAGCCCCCAGGGGCCATCAACTCCAACAGCAATGTCTGTGCCGGTGAGGAGCTGCGTTTCTAGTCTGGAAGAACACTATATGTGTTATTGATTAAGATTCAAATGTTACAAACAGCTTCCCAGTAGGTGGAAGATTTATCTTATTCTTCTGTGTAATTAGAATGATTGTTTGACAAACGGATGTTATTCAGTGAACTTCCAAGAAGAGGCTAAATTCGTCAAAACGTCATCAGCTCACAGGCCTGGCCAGGGATCCATATTACTGTGCTTCCAGAGAGTGCATAGAAAGCAGAGTTGTGAAAAAAAAAAGTTCCAGGCTGCAGGAGCCTGGAGATGAGCGCACGCGCGCGCACACACATACACACACACACACCTGGAAAGGAGAAATTGTGAGTACTTGGTCCTCTGGTATCTGGGGAGGAAACTGCTAACTATATTTGAAAAACTCAGCAGGGCCCAGAGAATAGAGACAGTCACAGTGCCCAGACCTCCTTCTGGGCAGCATTCTCCTCCCTGAAACTAGTACCTGAGGTAACTGGCAGCAGATGAAAATAGTATTTGCTCAAAACAAAGCAAGTCATTTTTTAAAAAATGGCTGGCTGTCTGAGCTTTGTCTCCCTGTGGAACTCAGAAACCAAGCCAAGCCCTCTAGCTGACACACTGGCTGCATGTTTCAAATGGAATATTTCTGACTTCATCCCTACCTCTCCCCTATCATGCAGGAAGGAGAGGGGGTTGGGACAAGCAGTTAAGACAGCTGTTCCTCTCTGCTGGCTTTACCTGCAGTCCCCCAGACCCCTGACGCAGGCCCAGAATCCTAAGGTTCTGCCCAGTGCAGCCAGACCAGTCTTCTGGACTGTCTCTCTCCTCAGAACTGTCCCAAGATTCCTCCTGAGAGTAGCAGGCTTTCCCTGAAAACACAGTGTGCATTCCCACTTCCACACTCAGGCCATTCCATTTGCCTCAAGGACTCTCGACTTTCCATTTTCTAATACTGAACCCCTGATGCATGCCTGTCTGAAGACCATCTCCCTCATCCTCACCTGCTCTAAAACCCCAGAACAATCATGTTGCTTTAGATTGCATTTATTAGTGGACAGGTTGCGGGCACTGTGTTAGATGCAAAGATTCAATGCTAGGGGAAAAATATACCCGACAACGGGCCCCATATTGTCTAACAGGAAAGATAGGGTAAACAGATACATAAACAAATATATATGCAAATTGGGATGAGTGTTATGAAAGCAATAAACAGGAGGCTGAGAGGAGATTAAAGAGTGCAATTCACATAGGGTAATCAGGAAATGCTTTTCCCTCCTCGGGAAGCAATGAGTGAAAGGGTGGAGAAAAGTCAGAATTTTTACACTAATGAACATTCTACTGCTGGCAAACACAGAACAAGGGGAAAGGAGTTTCCACCCAACAGAGGGGTATGAAGACATTGATCACACAGTCCAGCGAATGACACTACTCCATAGGGAATGTAACTCAGATCGGTGCCAATCCACAACACTTCCAGTGTCACGCTCCCTAAGATAAGATGGCATGTGTTTGCACTGTATCTGTCCAGGAAAATTGTATTCTCAGAAGAACAGAGCAAAATTAGTTTATTTTCATGGCCACCGGGGTTCTCTTTATAATGGTACTCTAGAGAGCTGTGCTAATTGGCCAAAGATCAGAATTTACATGGGTGGATATCTAGGTAGACACTGAACTTCTCATGTCCAACCAGATTCTAAATTCCTGTTCAGCTCAGCAGCTCATTATTGTGTTCCTGGAGTTAGAAACCCAACATAAAAGATATCATCTGCATCTGCAATTGCCACTTTTTTTTCTTAAAGCAAAATCCATATAGACCTTGAGGGTGCTAATCTGAAAATTCCAGGGCATTTTCTTTAAATTTTCTAGGAGGGTTGATGGAAGTCAATCGGAGGACAGCAACAAATGTGGTGTGACATGATCTGAAGTTAGGCAACCTTGTTTTTCTTATGCAACTTTTTTGGAAATGTGTGATACCACATCCAAACCAAAATAGCACACATTTATTATCTCACAATCCCGTGGGTCAAGAGTCCGGGCACAGCCTCGCTGGGCCTCTGCATGGGGTGTCACAAGGCTGCAGTCAAGGTGTTGGCTGGGATGCATTTTTCATCTAAAGGCTTGACTAAGGAAGAACTCACTGCCATGCTCATTCAGGATGGGGTCACAATTGGTTTCCTTGCAGCTACATGACTGAGGAGCCAGTTTTTCTGCCAGCTGTCACCTGAAGGTACCTGCCACCCCCATCTTATTCCCTAAAGGCTGCCCAGAGTTCCTATCCGTCGTCTCCTGCAGTTCCTCTGGGCGTTTCCAACATGGCTGCTTATGTCATCAAACCAGCAAGGAGAATCTCTCATTCTAGTCTGCTGAGACAGAATCTTTTCTAATATAACATAAAAACAGAGGGATGGCCTATCACCTTTGCATATTGTGTCAGTTAGAAGCTAGTTACAGGTCCCTCCTACACTCAAGAGAGGGGATTTCCAAGGGCGTGGACACTAGGAGATAGGTATTTATCTCTCTACCACAGTTCACCATCTGACCCCCCCCAAAATTTATATCCCTCCTACTTGCAAAATACATTCACACACACCCCCAAACATCTCAAGAGTCTCATCCAATACCACATCAACTCATAGACAAAATCTCATCATCTAAATTATGCCTGAGTTCAAATGCAGCTCCTGGGTGTGATCTGTTAAGAACAGCTCGTGGGGCACAATTCCTCTCCATCTGTCAAACTGTGAAACAAGTGGCCTGCTCCCAACACCCAGAAAACAATGTTAGAACAGACATAACCAGGAAGGCATAGGATAATAGCTATAAACATTCAGGTTCAAAGGAGGGCAAAATGGAAGGTAAAAAGGACTGACTGAAGTCCAGCTGGACAAATGTTAAGAGCCCCTTGATTAGATTTGAGGCCTGGAAATAATTCTCAACTATGCCTTCTTGCCTTTAAGTTCCACCCTGAGTCATCGCTCTTCTTTGACGAAAGGTAACACATGTTTGCAGTTAAGCAGTTTCATCAACCTGCTTCTTGCCAGTAGAGTCTTAGGGGTCTGACAGCCTTCTTTTATTTTGTTCTTTGTCCCTCTTGATCCAAGCTGGTAGTGTTTCTGCTGAAATAATTTTCTCAAAAACTTCATGGGTCTCCTGTGGATTTCAATGATGTTTACTCCTTTATGGAAAAAACCACACCCACAGATCCTTTCCAAATAACCTATACCTGTGGCTCCTGCTCAGATAGCTGAGGGACCATCCTCTTAAGCTTCCTAGAAGTCCCATGGTTTGGTCGAAAGGCATATCCAAACCTCTTGAAAGAGCTCTTCGTGTGACTGAATACTCTCACCTTTCAGTCTTTCCAAGGTTTGAATGAAAACTTATACAGTCACATTCTGTTTTCTTTGTGCCACACTCTTTAATTTAAGCCGCTTTTTCCATTTGAAAAGATTGAGAACTTTCATATTCATCCAGTCCTGGTTCCTTTTTGTTTAACAGTTCTTTCCTCAATTGATCCTTCATCTCTTCATTTCATTATAAGCAGCAAGAAAAAATCCAGTGGTACCTCTATCCTTGGCTTTGAAATCTCCCCAGCTCTATAACCACATTCAGCCTCCCGCAAAACTATAGGAGGTGATTTCAAAAAGCTTTCTACCCCCTAACAGGATTCCACTCCTCCAGTTCCCAATAACATAGTCTTCACTTCCTTCTAAGACTTCACTAGCCTTATCCTGGAAGCCCAGATTTCTGCTAACCCTTAATATAGGGCAGATAGAGCTGTATCTAGAAAAACATGGCCTCATTTCCCTTTCTGATGCACACCAGAAAGCCAGGACCCTGCAGAAAGTCAATTCATAATGTAAAGCCCATGAAGCATCAGACCTGAGAGTCTGAATACCTGAGAGGTATTTCAAGGACTATTTCTCTCCTCTCTCTCTTTCTCTCTCTCTCTCTCTCTCT
>ML106982.1:10882-44017 GCA_003697995.1 Taxidea taxus jeffersonii
CGGCCCGCGGCCAGCGCGCAGGGCGCCGGCAGCACCCGGCCCGCCGCGCCGCGCCCTCCCCGCCCCCAACTCGCTCCCCAACGGAAAGTTCGGCTCCGGCTGCGTGTGGCACAGAGACCCGGAATGAGAGGGGGTCGGGGGGCGTGCTGAGGGGACCGGGCGGCGGCGGCGAGGCGGGGGCAACTTCTCCCGGGAAAGCGCCTCCTGCCGACCCCGCGAGCCGCAGCCCCCGAGTGGGCTCGAGGTGGTTTTTCCCTTGCCTTTGCCTCCCCCTGCGGATTCAAGACACGGACCTTGGTCCTGGCGCTCCCGCTGCCGGGTGACAAGAGCCAGCGCCGCCACCACCGCCGCCGCCGCCTCGGCCGCCGCTCCCTCCGCCCGCCGGCCGCCCACCGGCCGCAGCCCCTGCCTCCTGCCAGCACCATGGAGTTCTCCGAGAGGAAAAGGAGCAGGAAATCCCAGAGCTTCAAACTGGTGAGCCGAGGTAAGCGGCGGGCCGCGCCGGGCCGGGCTGGGGGCGTGCGGGCGGCGGAGGGAGGACTTGGCGCCGCGTAAACATCCCCGCGCCCGGCCCGCCGCCCCTCGCCCCGCATCGCTGTCGCGCGTCCCAGCCGGGGGTCCGGGCTTCCGGGACCCCCGAATCTCCTCCCGCGGGGGCCGCGGCCGCACTCGCCGCGCGGCGGGGAAAGTTGTGCGGGGGGAGGCAGGATGTTATTCAGCGTAAACAAGTCGGAGGGCACATCAGGAAATTAGCAAACAATGACACTTGGGGAGCCGAGAGCCTTCTTTGGTATTCCACTCCTGTGGCTAGGTTGGGGGGTGGGGGAGAACTGCCTCTCCGTCAGGCCGTGCACACACGCATCCCGACCAATGGTTGTGGGTTTGCTTTTTTCCCCCAAACAGAAGCAAAAAAAAAAAAAAAAAAAAAAAAAAAAAAAAGGTGGTGGTTCTTTTAAGAACCAGAAAGAAGCTCATTAGGTGTACGAGCCCGAATGAGAATTGTTGACCTCCGGCATCTTTTCTAGAGACGTTATTTGGGTTGGAGAGGTGTTTGGGAAGAGATCACTTATGGGTCAGAAAAGTATCCCTATTTAAAAAAAAAAATTCCAGCGGGTTCCTGACGATTTAACAGGTGTACATCGCGGTCTTTGGGCTTGGGTCTATTTTATCAGGGGAGGGGAAAGTTAAATCATCATGTCTGTGTTCAGTTATTTGTCAGAGGCTTTATTTTCCTGATTGGACTTTGTCAGAGACGATGAGAACTTGAGATAAGAGCAGACATAAAAATATGTCTATTAAAATGAATTGTGTTAAAAAAATTAAAAAATAAAATGCATTGTGTCACCTTAAATGAGAGACAGGTGACTTCTCGTCCTAATATCACACGTCCTGATATTGAGTTTAGAATCACCTTGTTTAACTATCTTCTTTGAGTCAACTTGAGGTCAAAACCAAACCACAGAACCTGTCCCCTTTTCTCCGTTGTTTTATCTAGCATTGGCATCAGAGTAGAAAGCAAGGCGATTGTTTCAGCAACCTGGGGAAGTCACATGTGAGTTGATGAAAATTAGAGGGTGATTCCAAGTAATAGAGCTTTTCAAGCTAAGCTGAGCTAACTATGATGTGGATTCAATAAAGCCTGCTTTTGGCTAGCCTGAAAATGGTCTGATTACAGACATTTTGAAGATCTCCTATCTATTCCCCCCTGATTTAGTTTGGATACTGTTTAATGAAAGAGGCCTGAGGTAGTTTTACGTATTCAAAATATTTGGCTCGAAATTTCCTCTTTCTCTGTGTGGATTACTCAGTCGTTTGTACTTTAAAAAACAGCAACAACAACAACTCTCCCTATGTGACTGGTCTGCTGGTCGATTGATTCATTCAGGTGTGGGCTGCTTTCTTATTTATGACCTCAGGAAACTTCCTACTTTATCTGAAAAGTGAGAGTAGTTTTGTAGACCTTGTCCTGTCAGGTCTCAAGCCACAAAACCAGGAATGGCTGTTAAGAAGGAACCTCTATTTTCTCACCTAGATGATCCCACTTTTTAGAAATAGACCATTGGCAAGCCCAGTAGCCTCGGTAGAGAAGAAGGAAGCTCCTAAAGAACTGTATTGTAAAGTTTGACTGACAGAGCAAGTTTTTCTTTTTACTTTTTTTTCTCTCTTTAAATTATGGGTCTGATTCTTCTCTCTGCAGGTGCATTTTGAGCAAATAAACTATTGCATATTAAAGTGCAGTAGCTGAATGCAAAAGATTGTGTGAAAGATGAGAATCTCGCTTTCTTATCTAGATTATACTATATTTGAAATAACAAATCAGTATTTTTCATGTGTGCTTCCGGTAAGCTGCTTAAAGGCCAGGATTTTGCTGGGTAAACTGAGAAAACTGGGTGTCGGGTTACCCTAAAGCATGCTCTTGATATACTGTACTCATGGAAATGAGTTGTGGAGATAATTTTGGAATCACCCCCTGGCCTATGATTGGGCAAGGTTTTTCTTTCCCTTATAAACATAGTTGTCATTTGAAAGCAAAGAGGCCTAGTAATTGGCATCTCTGGGCCAAATTTACTGTGAAAACCATGTGATCAGCAAAGCTGTTTTCTAAAAAGTCAAAGTAATATTTCAAGTCTGTGTACTTCTTCAGAGTAAGCAAAGTTTTAGGGATTATTAGTGACTATAAATTCGATGATTAATCGAGTTCTTGGAAATTATATTTATAATCTAAAGTATAGATTCTACTCCTTACATATAAGGAGAGTTAGTTTTTATTATTTTTTTCATAACTTGCAGGTCATTAGAATTTTAATTTTTGGTTGTTTTCTCATCCCAGATTATCACCATGAGGTATATAAGATCTCAGAATTCAGCAACGATGTTAATGGGGAGGCCAAAGAGACACAACCCATTTATTTAGGTAGGTTCCTATGTCAATTAATTTCTCAGCAAAACTGTGGCCATTTGCAGTTAGGGGGAAGGGGAAAAAAAAAAAGGTTGTGCCAGAACGGGAAATGTCTGCCATTGCTTAATGTATGACATTCTTTTCAAGACCTTTTATTTTACAGATTGCCAATATATCCCTTATTAACATTGCTAAAAGTTGTAATTTCAGACATAAATGTTTATTAGTGTCTACACACAGTGCTAATTATCACTCACTCCCAGAGCCAGATGCTGACTGTGCAGGTTTGTCGCTCTGTGCTCACCCCATTTACATTGCATATTCGCTGGCATGCTTCACTGGCAATAGTTTGTGTAATTGGGGTATTACATCTTTGACATCTGGATAACAGAAATTCAATTTCCAGGAAGCTGCTATTTGTTTGGTTTTGCTTCTGCCTTGGGTGGGATGGAGGATTAATATGCTGTCTTATTATAATGTCCCTTCACCTCTGTGGCCTGGTTGCTAATCCTGCCATGACAAAATTAAATTAAATCTACAGTCAAAAAGCGTAAGGAAAATCGACGTGTGATTGTCCACCTAACCACCTCTTGAGAGTACTAGCTATCATTTTCCTGGACCTGTGTGCATTTCACCCCGATACCTGTGGCCAGGGTGACTAGCCATACTTTTTGCTCTTACCATCCTCATTCCCAGCTCACTTTAGGGACAGGCCGAGCAAAAGTGGCGTCCGGGAGACCATCCGACAAGGATAGCTGCATGATGAATAAGTAGGTGGTCAGAAGCATTGCCACTCTCTCTAAGTACAGCTTTTGGTACAAACGCCATACAGGAGAGAACTTGCATGTGCAGTTCGTTATTTGCAGACCATGAACCCAAAATACAAACAACTTGCGACTTTGCCACTAAGAGTGAAGTACCCAGAGAGGAGGAGAAGTAGGATCAGAGAATAAACAGTAGCATGTGGCTTCCACCTTGCCCATCCTGAGCATCCCCGCCATCCTTGGTAGTGGGGTGAGAGCTGGGAGCTGCATGGCAAAGGAGCAGAAAGTGGGAGACAGCTGGGACAAGAGTGCTGAAAAGCAAGGCCAGCTTTGCCAGCTCTCTGGGGAGTATATCGAGGGCTGAAGGATGTAGGATTGCTGCAGATCCCAACAACGTGAAAGCCACATGGTGGAGTCCTCAGCCACCAGGATCTCTCTTTCTGGCTTTGAGAGAGAGAAACGGTGAGATCAAAACAGATACTTGAGCGAGGTAAAACAGGAGGGAAGTATCAGCAAACAAACTTAGTGGTCATAAGTGACCACCGAAAGCACTTAGATCTCTGTACTCAGCACCTGTTTATGGTTAAGAGAAGTAAAAACCAAAAAGTGAATAGTCAAGTGAAATGCTACGACCCAGAAGGAGAATATTCTTGGATGGCACTCTCTTCAGTTCCTTAAACTTAATCAGTTGGAATTTTGTATTTTCAGTTTCCTAAACTTGATTGGTTGGAATTCTGTATCTAAGTACTACTCGATGTAGTCATTGGAAATGAGGAATTTGCCCATTAGTAGAAAATTTACATTTATCATAAAAACGGAACATCGTGTCCTGGGTTGAGTTATTCTCCAACAAAGCAGGCTTTTTTCCCCTGTTCTGCTGTGTGTTTGGAAAACAGTAAGGATGCTATACAGTGAGGTAATTCTGGGTATGACAGAGTAGGGGGCTGAAGAACAGGAAGATGCTAGTTCTCAGAATTCAGGAAAATGCAAACTCTTGAAAGGGGCACACGTTGCTGCTTTCATTTTTCCCAGCTCGAGTCCAGGAAGATAAGAGAACATCAGCGAAAGACCGGGGTCAGGATAAGCTTTGCAAGTTACTGGTCAAGAAGGCCTCAGCCATGAAGAGACCAAAGATTGAACAGTGGAGACGTGTGCCTGGCTTACTTCTCAGTCTTGCTCATTCTGGGGGAAGTGAGATGTGGTTCCCAAAGAACATTTTTGTATTTTGTGATTTCCAGTCATTTTTTTTAAAAACTAGAGGAATAAGTGGTTACGCTAACATAATTTCTAGAGCAATTGGGAATAGTTACTGAAAACATAGGAAATTAAGAATTTGGTTGTCTATGATGTTCTAAAACAGGCATTTTTAGTTTATAGGTTCTCATTTTAAAACATAGATTTAAACATACTTGTTTTATAAATTGCTTGAGTCTATCCATGATGGTACTTGCTAGGATGTGGAATTCAGTGTGAGGTTTATGGCATCCAAGGGAGCTTGTTCGCCAAATGCCAGAAGAATGGTTTCAAATACAATCTAGTCCTAAAACATGGTCCCTAGGATGTTGTATAGGATTTTCTGTGTTCAGACGTATGTTGTATCTTTAATACTGTCTGCACTTATGAGATTAACGTTCACGTCTTAGGAAAAGAGAGTGAGTGCTCCAGGTTGTGGCACTGTTCCCACGTGAAATTTACTTCTCTGGAATATTTTTAGGCTGTTGACTAATGCAGCACATCCAACATGGTAGGATAGCTCAGTAGTGTGAATGGTTTGGCTGAGTGCTCACACATTTTTAGTGTGATAATAGGGCCAGAGGAGGTTACTTTGCCCTGTGGACATTGACAAGGTCAGGCTGGCTGTGATGGACGACCATAAAAATTTGAGCCCTGTTTGGAGAAAAACAACTAGTTGTTTTAATCAACTCAACAGATTTTTTTTTTTTTGAGAAAAGACTATGCTCTCAGAGCTTTTCTGGGATGAGAGTGGGATTGGGGGTAATCAAAGAAATGGAAAGGACAGAGACCTTGTTCTCAAAGATGAAATCCAGTTGGGGAGATGGGGCGCGTTCAGAACACAGTTAAGGAGCACTGTTCAGTGACTGTAACAGCTCCTGTCGCTGGGCACTTTCTGTGTGCATGGTGTTGACCTGAGTCCCTCACATGAATTATCTCATTTACCTCTCACGGCAAATCTGTAAGTCATTATCCTCCCCATTTTGTACATGAGACTTAGGTGTTTAGTGGCCTGCCAGAGGCCGCTCAAGTAGCAAGTGCCATAGCTGGGAGCCCAGTGCATCCGCCCATGCTGGAGATACCCCACCGCATGCCTCTCGGTGTGAATGGTGATTAACCGACAAATGGTCAAGTGGAGAGTCCCCCTCAAACTTGGGGACGATTTGCATAGGCAGAGGGGAGTTGGAGAAGGTTCCAGGTGTGAAGCGTGCCGTAAGCTACAGAAGTGTCATTAGGATCGGACGTTAAGTGAGCGTTGCCCATTTAAGAACTACTTTTCACATCTGTCATCCTGTGGTTTTTACTTCCTGTAAGGTCACTGGGGCAGGTGTTCTTATTCCTATTACTTAGAGGACAAACCTGAAGCTCAGAGTAAAGCAACTTGCTCAGAAATAGCGGAACCTGGAGTGAACCCACAGCTCCTGTCCAGAGACCTTTCCCCTCTACCATGCGGGGCCAAACAATTCAAGGATCATCAGGAGACCTTACCGGAGAGAACAAGGCACTTTTGGAAAATATTTTAGTGAGACAGCGAGTTTATTACTCATAACAATAATACAAACTTTGATAAAATCTCTTTTGAGATGTTGGGCTTTCTTTCGGATTTACTGTCATAAGATATAAATTTGGAACACGTCTGTCTCTCAGGTGTTCGGTCTCATTCATTTATTCATTTGACAAATATTTCTTGAGCTCCACTTACATGCCAGGCCCTGGCCCTGTCCTCGTTCCTTTCTGTACTTGGTTCAGTTACACAGCTTTCAGAAGACAAAGAAAGCACAACATGTTGTAGCCATGCCAGTTGAGCAGGGTCGAGATGTCGGAATTTTGAAATCTTTTTCCGTGGCTTTGCTGATGACAGCCACCCCCACCACGATCCCAGAGTCTCCTCAAAGATGACACACTCAAATAATCCCTACCCACTTTTCCAGGCTAGGGAGCCAGCCTCTCTCGACAACATAAGTCTCCTTCCCGGAGATGTGGACATGTGCGTGTGTTAAATGGGGGTGCTCTTTACCTAGAGTCCGGCAGCCTGGGTCCTGCCTGTTTCCTGTTTCTTCCCCAGAGGGAAGGGGCCCTGATGTGTCACCTCCCCTGTGACTGGAGTTCCATGAGTGAGAGACAACCTCAAATACCATGGAGGTCCGTCCAAGTGGGCCTGAGTGTTTCCTGGGGTTGGAAACACAGCCAGTAATTGTAGGGGTCATTTTGGAAGAGCTGGCCATGTGCCAGGCACCATAGTAAGAACTTCGCGTGTTATCCCAGGTGACACGTCCCACCCCTACCTCCCCACCTCTGTGGGCGTCTGCACGGTTTTTAGGGTGCCCCCGTCACCATGGAAAAACCTCTGATCGGAGTGGTTTCTGCACCAGCAGTAGACCTGTTCATCCACTAGGTCCAGAAATCGCTTCCCAAACAATTGCAAGCAAAGTCAAGGTTGAGAGAGCCTCTTGAGACTCTTGAACGCTGGTGGCTTCCTTGAGTAGAAGCGCGCGTGTAAATGTGCTTCTGTTACCTATAGACGCAGACGGAGACACTCTTAGATATTACTCATGGCCTCAAGTTCGGGCGGAGTTTGCAGTTAGGCCTGTCACATACCAGGGCTAATCATCTAGCTAACATCACAACTGCGCCGTGAGGCGGGTGTCATACCGGCTCTATAGACAGGAATCAGAGCTCGGAGGTGAAAGTGATTTGCGCCAGGGGACACAGAAATTAGTAGTTGAGCATGCTTTAGGCTCCAGTGTCTTGACGCCCAGTCCTGCCCTCTTTCACCATGGCAGGGCTGCCAGCTGCCCTGCCCGCCTCTGCCCTTCTGCCCGCATGGGCTGAGTTGGGTGTGTAACATCTCATCCTCTCCCTGGCAGAGCGGGGTCCCAGATGTGAGAGGGGGCACAGGCTGGTGGTGGAAGGGAGGGGTGGGCGGAAGCTTCCACTGGGCAGAGCCTAGGACCCTCCTGGGAAGAAAGGAAGCCCAGTTGGTGGATCATTTGCTGTACGCAGGCCACTTCCCGTACTGGAGAAGTATTGTTATTTCTATTTTTAAATGAAAAATAGGCATCTTTGGAAATGTCAGTTTGCCCAAGTTCAGAGAGCTCACAGGTGAGAGCCTGGCTCTGGACATGGCTCCCACGTTGCTGCGCCGCTCTGCCAGGCAGCGTCAGAGAAAGCCAGGCCCCTCGCCTGCTCCCTTTGCCGTTTGCAGTCCGCTTCTGGCTCACCTTTCTAGCCTTATCTCCCTCTTCTTCCTGCTGAAAACATGCGCTCACGTCAGCCTGGTCTCTTAGCATTCCTTCCTGGATCACCTTGCCCTGCCCATGTGTGCGCCTCTCTCCATCCTGTTCTCTCCAGGCGCTCCCATGTCTTAGCCTGTTTCCAGACTCCACCTATTACAGTCCGATCTCTTATTGGTTTTTAAAGCCCAATTCAAACATTACCTAAGCCTGGAGGCCTTCTCAGTTTGTCTAGCACAGTAGAGAGAAGTCAGGTTTGAAGTCAGGAAACCTTGGTTTGAATCTCAGGTTAACAGTTAATAACACCTTGCACAAAACTCTTGAGGGTTTTTCTTTGTCTTCTGTAATAGAATAATAATGTGGGCCCTGACCTCCCCAGCAGGTTCTCCTCCAGCATGTGGGAAACCCCAATGACAAAACACTTTTTCAAAGTAGGAAATGCTGTATTCTTATTTTTATTACCCCTTGTCCGTTCTCTTTCTGAAATAGAATTTAAATGTTCTTCTGAACGTCTTAGCACTAAATAATAACATCAGTCTTTTATGGCATTTACCATGTACTGCCTAATACCTACTAATTTTGTACATGGCTTTATTGCACTGCAAGTTACTCTGCAGACATGCCCGTCATCCCCAAACCTGAACAATTACTGCATTGAACTGTGGTTGTTTATTTGCACCATCTCTCCTCCTGTAAATTTTAAGATCACAGAGCGAGTGTGACCTGGATTCTTTTTCATATCCTTTGAAGCACCGAGCACAGTGTTGTGTTCATAATAGGTACCCAGATGATAGGTACTCAAATATCTAAGTGCGTGAATGTGTTGGACACTGTCGTATAGACCAATGAAGAGTTGTTTTATTTTTTTAAGGATTTTATTTATTTTGAGGGAGAGAAGGAACACTAGTGGGAGGAGGGACAGATGGAGAGGGAGAAGCAGACTCCCGTCTGAACATGAAGCCCGATGTGGGGCTCCATCCCAGGACCCTGTGAGGTCATGACCTGAGCTGAAGGCAAAGGCTTAAACCCACTGAGCCACCCTGAAGAGCTGCTTTAAAATATACCACTCTGGAGCACCTGGGTGACTTAGTGGGTTAAGCCTCTGCCTTTGGCTCTGGTCATGATCTCAGGGTCCTAGAATGGAGCCAGGCATCAGACGCTCTGCTCAGTGGGGGGCCTGCTTTCCCCTTTTCCTTCCCCTCTGCCTGCCTCTCTGCCTACTTGTGATCTCTGACTCTCTCTGTCAAATAAATAAAATATTTTAAAAAATAAAATAAAATATACCACTCTGTTGAGATTTGGGGGACATTTAGTGAGCCAGACTAAAATATGCCACATTTAACTGAAAGAATCTTTTATAATATATTCACCTAGTGCAGAAATTTGAGATTTCTGATGTTGATTTGTGAGATACAACTTGAAACCTTTTTCCCCCTTCAAACCTAGAAATACCAAAAAGGAAAGGACTTTGCATATGAAAGCCAGTGACATGTTGAAAATCAAAATCAAAAATAAAAAAATGAAAATCGAAAAATCAACATGTTGAAAATAAAAAAAAAATCAAGTCTGAGCTCTGCTGGCTCCTTATGTGCTGTGACATTGGTGCACCCTCTTCAGGGTGCTTAAGAGAGGACTGACCTGTTTATCAACTGATTTTTGGCATTGTCTGGGTCTCAGTTTCCAAAGGAAGCAAGTTTTCCTACCTAAATTTCAGAAAAAACAAAAGCCAAGCCTTCAGCAACAGACCTTGGTGCACGTGACACGGTGAGGGAATGCACCCGCTGTGCCCCCTCCCCAACGCACTTCTGTGTCCCCAGGAAAAGTTGTTTCTTTCTGTTCCTCCAGACGTGGTGTAGTTCAGGAGCCACCCTCGCGGTAACATGTATGACAGGTTGTGATCATTTGCTGTTCCTCCTCTGATTGTGACCAAATCATTAAAAAAATAAAATAAAATAAAAAATTTTTAAAAAAAACAACCCTCCAAGAAGGACAGGCTCTAAGGAGATGTATTAACAATTTAGCCTCTCTGGTTCCCATGGGAATATGGATTTTTACTTTTGGAAGAAAATAACATGGCCATCTATAAGATAAAATAAAGATTTTGGAACAGTGTGTTTTGCATCTCCAAGTTAAAAATAGATCTAGGACATTTACAAAGCAACTCTGTTATTCTCATAAGTCACAGATTCCTGGAGAGGATGCTACCTGGAATCGATGTGCCCGAGTGTGTGCACGCAGTAGTGGGGGTGGTGGATTCTGCAAGGGGCAGGTGCCCAACCCTGCGGGGATTTGTCCCCGTGCTGGGTGCTGGGCCACTTGGGTTGCTCCTTGCCTGAAGTTCTTCATTGTCTGTAGCTTTCAGGTTAGGATTAAGACTCCTCAGCCTGACAGATAAGATTCTGCGTGAACTGCCACCTGTTTCTTTGGAGCTCATTGCTGTCATTGTCCTTCGCACTCACAGGTGTCACCCATACCAGACCTCTTTCATTCCTGCAGCAAGAATCCTTCCTCATCTTTGAGGCCAGGCACTTTCTCACCCTGGTGGCTGCACAGAAGCCACCGAAATTCCTTTGCTTGGAATTTCACACTTGCATCATGCTCCCTCTGCTTTGCTTGGCTTTCTCTTTTCCCTAAAGACTACAAGTTGATGAAACTTCCTCCAGGCAGTCTTCTCTGATTCCCCTCACCTCTCCCTCTGCAGCCTCCAGGGCATGGTGCCATCACAACCAAGGCACTGCTAGTTTACTTCTCTCTCCCTGCCGGGCTGTAAACTCCCTGAGAATCATCTCTGTGTCCCCACTGCCCAGCACCATGCTGGTCACATGATAATTACCAGTATATGCTCAGGCAATGAGTAAGATATCCACTTTTAAATTCAAAATTAAGTGGTGGATTCAACTACTTTGAAATTTTATTATTCAATTCTTACCTCTAAGTTCCATCCTAGCTTCAAGGGGTGAAAATTTACACTCCCTTCTTAGTAACTAACTGGACCTCACATATCAGGAGTAAAATTTGTCATCACTGATCACAAAAGCTTTATTTTTCATTTCCTATTTTTTTTTCTTTTTGATTAGTTAATGGCAGGGCCCCCTCTTAAAGGTGAACCCCGAGAGAGGATGCATCCCTGTGCCTGTGTGCATGTACCAGCCCCGGCCCCGGGGCCCTGCAAGTACACCATGCTGTGCGGGCCCCCACCGGGTGCCGCAGTCCAGTGGGCCTGGCGTCTGGCCTGCTGGGCTCTGCCCACCCTTGCCGCCCTGTCTGTCTAAGGCTTCATTTCTCCCATCTCAGCTTGAATTCCTGCAGACCAAGACTCTGCTGACTGTGTTCCTAGTACACGATACTTGACACAGAGTCGAGTCTTGATAATTCTTTTTGAATAAACAAGTAAGTATGATGTTTAAAACATGTTAAAAATGCAATTTGCTGGGACGCCTGGGTGGCTCAGTTGGTTAAGCGGCTGCCTTCAGCTCAGGTCATGATCCCAGCGTCCTGGGATCGAGTCCCGCATCGGGCTCCTTGCTCGGCGGGGAGCCTGCTTCTCCCTCTGCCTCTGCCTGCCTCTCTGTCTGCCTGTGCTCTCTCTCTCTCTCTAACTAATAAATAAATAAAATCTTAAAAAAAAAATGCAATTTGCTGCCAATTATCCGCTGATCAAGTGGAACAGTCTGTTGCAGCGAGACTGTTTTCTTGTGCAGGACTGTCCTGCGTGTTACAAGAGGACTGAATGTTGGCAGCATCAGTGTACGTAAATGTCAGGAGCACACACACACACACACCCCAGTCATTGTGACAATCGGAAATGCCCCCTACACATGTTGACTGGCACGTGGTCCTCTGCAGGACAAAGCTGTGGGGTCATTTAGCTTTGAGCAGAGAAATGCTATTACACTGCTCTAGACTACACACACTTCGTCACCAGCTGTCTCCCAGATGCCCATGTGAAGGGGGCAGAGATGAGCGGCCAAGGTGGACCCACTCAGCCACATCACCATACCCGGAGCGAGATCAAAGGGCACATTCCATTCACGGTCAGATTACTGAGCCTCCTTTCTATACAAAGTACACCTTGTTACATGCATATTCGATCATATATTTTGAAATCATTAAGTTTAGACAGATTGCCTTTGAGTGTTTCAGACAATCAGTATCCTTGTAAATAAGAATCCATAAAATTGTTTTCTTAGTATTGCTTTTTTCCCCCAAACATGTCCAAATATACTGTATCATTTGAATTGCAAGGGTTTTACAATGTTTTTTTACTTAGAAATCAAATTTTATATCTGAAAGGTTAATGGAGAAAACTAATTATGCTATCTGGTAACCAAATGTGTGATGAGACATTTGTCTCTGTAATTAACAGCAAGGAACTTTTATAGTTTCATAAAATCGAATGCTACATAGAGGATTCTGTGAGCATTTGTTTGGATGAGGTGTCCAAAGCAGAGATGTTTATGGATGATATAAAGTTGAACTGAAATGTAATGCAGGTGTCTCTGCCTCTCACGGCATTTCTCATTGTTGAAATGGAAGCCGGAAGATTAATAACTTTACTTTGTCATGATAAAATAAGTAATGTGTTCTTGGAACAGTGGTACAGTACATAAGTTACTCAGTAATTCCAAGAATTTATTCTGTTCCAGGAATAATATCCTTAACAATTTATTTTTACAGAAAAAGTTGATGCAACATAATAGCCTTATGAAGTTGCTTGTATGGCTAATGGAATTATATCTCAAATGTGACTTTACACCTCCATATTAAATGTAAAGAACCCCACAAAAATGCAAGGTTAAGGTACAAGCTAAAAGTAAAAAATCAGGAGATGCAAAAGTTAAGGTTCTTCTGTTAACATTAACTCATGCTCATTGCACATATATAATTTTTTCAATTACTAGCAAGACTTTAATGGGTACCGTAATAAGCATTGTGTGAAATACAGTTGAAAAGGAGTTGCTCCCAGAATGTTAGCCTTAGCTTTCTCCATACGTTCTCTGTTCTGCTGTCTAGCTCTGCTCTGGAAGAAAAAACCATGCTGCCTTGAGCACCACAGACACACGAGGCTCAGATCTGACTCACCTTCCTCTGGTCCACTTTGGTCAATCTGGGCAAGCAACTTAGTCTTATCCTTTGTTAAATGGGGCAAGTGAGTCCCTATCACCTCTGATGAACTAGGAATGCGCTGAGGATGAGCTGTGCTCCTTTGGGAAAGCTTTCATAAGAAGACATGATTGACTTTAGACACCAAGTGGCCTCTGCTTCCAACCCTACACACCCCGTGGACATGAGAATCTAAGAAAGCACAGATGGTCTACGTCTTGACCCGTCAGTAGTGTTTTCTTTATCAGCTCTCCTCAACTGCAGCTTCTCAGCATATCTGATGCTAGAATTTACTTAT
Organism: Taxidea taxus jeffersonii; assembly: GCA_003697995.1. Taxonomy (NCBI): domain Eukaryota; kingdom Metazoa; phylum Chordata; class Mammalia; order Carnivora; family Mustelidae; genus Taxidea; species Taxidea taxus. The sequence goes on from ML106982.1 coordinate 24,413, forward strand.
TCTTGTGTTCATTTTGTGGCTATTTGTTGAGTAGCCATTAGTGCCAAGCTAAAAGATTTTGAAGCTCACTAGTTTGCGATAGGGAGTTGAAGGATTCTATGGGAACACGGAATGGGGGAGGAGAAGACTCACCAGGCTTGGGGGATTAGAGGATACAGCCTTGAGAAGATGACATTCTAGCAGAGACCTGAGGGGTAAGTATGGGGCGGGGCTAGAGCTGAGGCTATATGAAGGCGGGGAAGTGAGAGCGCTTCCAGACCAGGGAGAGACCTTCTTTCTAAAGGAAAGCAGAGGGCCCTCCAGCTGTCCATTATGACCACTAATTGGATTGGTATTTAATTGTTCTGAAGTGGTATTTTTACAGAGTTGTCTAGGTGATCCTAACGTGCAGCCAGACCTTCGAACCAACCCCCACCCTAGGACCCTGGTGTAGAATAAAGAGGGTGGGGATGGGGGAGGGAACGTAGCAAAGGCTAAGACGGGAGAGAGAGGCCAAGAAGGTCAGATGTGGAGCTGGGCTCCATCCTAAGGTGGTTGGCATTCCACATGAAATCCAAATGAAATGACACACATGAGGTGTGTCATGTAATGAGGTTTGCATGTCTGAGAGATCACACTGGCCTCGGGATGGAAGAGGGATTGGAGAGAGGGGTGCGATACTGGAGGCTTTTGGCAGTAGCCCCATCAAGAGATAATGGGGACGGGGGATGGAGAGAAGCAGAAGGATTCAAAAGTAATTTGGAAGTCACCATAGGCGGGACTCTATGATTAACTGGCTGTGGGAGGGCAGGGAGAGGGAGAAGTCCCAGGTTTCTGGCTTGGATGGCCGGGTTGGTGCTGTTCAGTAAGGCTCACAGAGAGTCACCATTAAATATGGTTTTGGACATGGCCTTAAGGCTGCTTTTGAAGTGCACAAGTGGGGCTGTCCAGTGGGCAATTGGATGTGTGGGTCTGGAGCTCCGAAGCAGGATCAGGGCTGGAGTCCTCACATACAGATGGTCCATGGAGCTAGAGAGAGGATCCGAGGGTCCAGAAAGGGTGTGGGGAGTGAGAAGGCTGCCCAGGCAGCATCCTGAAAACCTTCAACGTTTAGGGCAGTGCTTTTCACACCAGTGTTGTGACCTGTAAGTGGGTCATGAAATCGATTTAGCAGATTGTCACCCATAGGAGCTAACAACAATAATGGTAATAATAATAATAACAAAGAGAGAGTAGAATAGGAAATGTCAGAGTGCATTGCACGCAGGAAGGATAAATTCATGAATCTTTTATAGTTACATACGTAGTGTAGTGTGTGTGTGCGCGCGCACATGCATGCGTATGAAAGTGTGTGAAATCATGAAAAATGTATCTCTTGCTGTGAACCTTGGTCAAAAAAGTTCGGAGCCCACTGACCTAAGCCACTGCACGGCTGCCTTACCCTTGGAGATCTGTCATTACTGTCACTCAGGAAAGGCTACCACTCTCCAGGTGCTTCGGACCCAGACTCAGTGGAGTTCCCTGAAATCCTCGGAAAAAAAAGTTTCTGTGAATATGATCCGTTTCTCGTCACCAAGAACACTATTTACACTGAAGATGAGACAGGACAACAGCATGTATATTTAACTGGGAATATTTTAAAATTTTAAATGGCTAAAGAAACAGTGTGGCCTTTACTTAAAAACGTTCACACTTAACTGGTCTGTGATAGGGATGTGTAAACTGAGGGCTCGAGGAGAGGAGATTTGCACTCTGAGCGTTCTTTTAGAAGTTTTCTGTACAGGAGAGCAGAGGATCAGCATTTCAAATCTATCGAAAAGGACTCTTTCCAGACTACGTTATGAACATTTTACCTCTTATTGAATAAAGGCGAGATTTAGGCTAGGCCACTACAGGAATACGGAAGCAGCTCCTACGCTAGTCTTGTTATATTTAAGCTCTATTGCCAGCATTCAAAGACTTTTGCTATGTTTCACAGGATCGCGAACATAAATAAATTCTGATTGCGCATCTTTTAAGTGTTAATATTTGGCTTTTGTAGAACTCACAGGATTTATGTGAACTGTGCTGCCAATTTAAAAAGAAATATCTGAGCCTTATTCTCCTTAGTTAGAAACAGTACAACTAAGCTGAAATTCATAGGTGGTTTGGTGCAATGATTGAATTGCTTCCACCATATGTGTTAACATAACGGGTGGTTAAGGTGCTAACTGGTTCACACAGCACCCAGTGTGTGTCCTCACTGCTTCCTGGATACCACGCGGCTGGTTTATTTCATGAATGGCCTCATTCCTGCCAGTCAGCCTGTTCCTTGAGCCTTTTAGTAGAGTAGTTTATGGACCTTGGAGCCTGACCTACCCAGTTTAAGACTCCAGTCTCAAAGTCTCTATTATTTCCTGGGTAAAATGTATTCATCAACATTCGAAACTCTTAGCTTGTCATCAGGATTAAAAGTAGGCAGAGTTTGCCCGAGGGCCTGGTACATAGTGATACTCCATAAAAGGTGACTGTAACGCTTTTCCCCCTACATATGGCCAAATTACTTAAAAAAAAAAAAAAAAATACATGGGTTGGTGCCCTTGGCCGGCTCAGTTGGAAGAGCATGTGATTCTTGATCTCAGGGTCATGAGTTCGAGCCCCACGTTAGCTATAAAGATTACTTACACACACACACACACATACATAAACAAACTTAAGAAAAAATACAGAATACGTGGCTTATATGAGCTTCAGGGGAAGGCTATCTTAGGCTTGTACACCAAGAGTTGTAGAAGAGACTACACCCCAGCATCCTCTTTCCTTGACTTGCTTTTGTTGCTACCTCTAGCCCCCTTTTACTCACTCCTGTCCAACTTCGTCTTTCCTGGGTGACACTGTAAAATGTTTTTATGTCCAAAGTGCCACTATACCTAGCTTCAGAATACCACAGGGAAAGGATTGCACATAATTCTTCTAGGTCATTTTTTTTCTTAAAAAAAAAACGTATTCATTTCAAAACCATTTTTAAACTTAAAATTGAGAAAGGTGAAAAAAAGGTAGAAAGTAAAAAGAACATCCCGTCCCCATCACACTCTCCAGTAACAAGCACTGTTAACAGTAGAGTTGTTTTTGTGTATGTTATAATGAAAGGAAAATGGGACTATGCTATATAACGTTTTGTAACTTTTTTGCTTAACTGAGGCTCCATGTATTCTACAAGAACTGAGTGGCCAGTTTGAGGCAGACAGTCAGCTCTGGTTATAAGGTAGTGAATGAAGTCACTGTGATATCAGCCATCACGAGTTTACAATTTGTCTTGCACACACCTCCAAATGACTATAAAAAGGGCTATTTCGTTCTTTACAGGATATGTAAACATATATCACAATTTCATTATACCAACATGCCATTATTCACTTATCTGATGCTCCATTGACAAATGTTTGGATGGTTCCCAGAGTTTCATGAGTACAATAATGCCGTCGTGAATATCCTTGTATATATGTCATGGGTACTTGGTGGGATGTTTCTATAAGATCAATTCCTGGTAGTGGAATTGCTGAATTTCCCTCCAGAAAGGTTCCCTACCAACAGCATATGAGAGCAACTGTAACCCTACACCTTCACCAAAGATGGGTTTTATGAAGCTACAGTCTTTGCCAAATTAATAGGGGCACCTCAGCTCAGGTCATGATCTCAGGGTCGAGCTCCGAATCAGGCTCTCTGCTCAGCGGGGAGCCTGCTTCCTCCTCTCTGTCTGCCCGCCTCTCCACCTACTTGTGATCTCTATCAAGTAAATAAAAAAAAAAAAAATAAATAAATGGGTTTTATGAAGCTACAGTCTTTGCCAAATTAATAGACAAAGAATGTCACTTTTCTTTACATTAATAATTAATAATTATTTACATTAGTTATTTTCTTTACATTAATACTTGTTATAATTAATAATCATACAAAGAATGTCAATTTTCTTTACATTAATAATTATGGATATTAAGGGATTTAAATTACTTCTTATTTTTTAAGATTTTATTTGTCAGAGAGAGAGCACACACAAGCAGGGGGGAGCGGCAGGCAGAGGGAGAAGCAGGCTCCCCACTGAGCAAGGAGCCTGATGCAACGTTCAATCCCAGGACCCTGGGATCATGACCTGAGCTGAAGGCAGACGCTTAACCAACTGAGCCACCCAGGTGTCCCTGGCTTAATTATTCTCGAACATTGTTTAAAGTGATGGCTTCTGATAACAATGGCTGGAATTACACAGCCAAAGAGCATTCAGTTGGGCAGCTGTGTTGTATTTATTATAAAATGGAAGTTCATTTTCCATGATATAAGAGCATTTGAGGGAGTGATAGTTAGGTCCACTCTTGGAATTGGTTAGGGAGTTCCAGCTACTTTTTATGTATCACTGTGATTCTCATGGAAAAACCTTGTTGACTTCCTGTCATTGCAGGATTAAGTAAAAGCCTCAGGGTCCTTCTGTTGTTCACTTTACCCACTCAGTGCCTCAACTCCAGCTGGTTTAGCTTGTTTACCATTACCCATTCTGTTTTTCTCAGTGTTCAGTCTTTGCTCCATACGGTTCCCTCCCTTCTCATCCCAGAAGTGCCTGTGGAAGTGCTTGCCATCTTTACTGACCTGCTCACCTCAGGCATCTTCATGACACTGGCCATTGTGCTCCCAGTTTAAAACGGCCTCTCAATTCCTTGTAATTCATGCAGTGTCCGAGGCATTTCTCATGTAATCTCTTGGTTTTGTCTGTTCAGTCATGGACGCTAGAGATGTACTCTTAGAAAGTTGCTGGGGGCATTCAAAAGCCTGACTTAAAAAGCCGAGCCCTTTGCCTTCTGTAATGCCCAGCCTCTCCTCCTGCTGACCAGCCCGTTTTAAACTGCAGACTTGTAACTGGTGCCCAGTGTTGTTCCATGGACTATAGGAACCTGCACGTTTTGGTGGGGAGAGAGCAGAGTATAATACTGGCATTTATTTTTTAAGGTAAAATATGAAGACTCAAAGAAAATTATTCCCTAGTCCCTTTTTAGGACTTTGCCCCCAAACTTCTTCTATGTGTTTATTCTCCTTTGTAGGTGTTCTTTGAGGGACACATTTGAAAAGCAGTATGACAGCCCATTTTCTATAGCTGTCCAGTTGATTTTATTTATTTATTGAAGTGCAGTTGATGTACAAGGTATGGTAGCTTCGGGTGTACGGCATAGTAGACAGACAAATTTGTACATTACATGGTGCTCCCCGTGGTCACCAGACATGATTACAGTATTATTGACTAGATTCTGGATGTTTTACTTTTCATCCTCTTGTCTTACTGTACAACTGGACTTTTCTACCTCTTAACCCCCTTTATCTATTTTGCTCATCCTCCTACTCCTCTCCTCTCTGGCGACCCCCAGTTCTCTGTGTCTCAAGAGTATGTTTCAGTTTTGTTTGGATGTTTTTGCGTTTTAGATCCCACAGATAAGTGAAATCCTGTGGTATCTATCTGTCTCTGTCTGATTTAGTTCACTTCACATGAAACCCTCTGGGTCCATCCACGTTGTTGCCAATAGCAAGATCTCGTTCTTTTTTTTACAGCTCAGTACTAATGCTGATGGCCCATTTTGAATCGCTAGCCCTTGCTTCATTTCCTGGTATGTCTTTGCTCTTTGGGGCCTAAACAGTCGTCTCAAGCTCTTTTTGCTTTGAAGGCCTATTTTCCAGCTCAGATCCATGGCATCCTCTTCTGGTACCTGTCCTGGCTTCCCATGCCCATCCTTCAATAAAAAGAGCTCCAGCCTCCCACCCTGGCTTCAGGTGGCTTATCCTGGGTGAGCCTGCCATTCATTAGAAGAGGGGCATCGCGTTTTTAAAATTGTCTGTACATTCAAGTGTCTGCCCTGCCAGACTGCGCACCCTCACGGGGAGCTACTGGAGCTTATATCTCTTTTCTTTTCCTTTTTTTAGTCCCACAGTATCTCATATTTAGTGGTAGTACAGTAAATATTTATTGAATGGATGAATGAACCTGATATTCCCTAAATAGATTTGAAAGGAACTTAGTTGCCTTTTAAATGAAAATGCCATGTATATACCGGGCTGCTTAATTATTTGCACTTCTAACTTTCGGTTTAACTGGGTCCCCGCACACGTGCCAATGCACACGTGGTTGAGATACTCCTTACCATAGTGTTTGATTCAACCAAGCAAATGATTCTGGAGATATTCTTTGCCTCCTTCCGTCTCAGTGGCATTTAGACTCCGTGGTGTGGTGCCCACAGGGTTCCTGAATGCGCCCCAGGGACTGTTGCAGGAATGTGCATTCTGGCATGTTCTCTTCAGCAGGCTTTACTCTGCTTTATTGGGGTCCCACCTAAGATTGCATTAGAGGAAAGGGCTCACTTAGAAACGATGGCTCTGCAAACTCATGCTTTTCAGGCCATTTTTGCTGAGGTAGAATCCCAGTCTTGCCTGTCCTTTGTCAACACGGTTCTCAGTCCTGACCTTGATAGCCTATGTATGTCAGGATGGACTTGGAAAGAGGGTGTCGACCTCAGGCCTCCCCACGGCACAGCGTCTGCTTCCCATTCCTCTGCTCTGAGACTGTTTGTTGAGATTTGTGCTCAAGAAAGCTGTAGCGTTGGCAGGAAGGACCCTGTCCCCTTCTCCTGCTCTCTCTCACTGCTGTCATTTGAGTGGCTGTGGGTGAGTCTCTTCTACAGCGGGGCTCCGTGCTGCTTCTACTATTGCTTGAGAAGACATAGTTGGACTGTTCAGTATAAATCCAGTCCTCTTAGTGCTTCTCACTAATGTTCTCAACTTCTTTATCTTTTAATACTTCATTACCTGAAAAATACACGGAGTTTTAAAGCATTCTTTCTTTCTTTCTTTTTTCTTTTTTTTAAGTATATTCAGTATTGTGCAACCACCACCTCTATCCGTTTCCTGAACTTCTTCATCATCCCAAACACAAAAGCATTCTTGTCCCTCCTTCCGCACATGTTCTCTGCTGCGTCTCTGCTGCGCGGTTGGTGTTTATGGGCTGAAAGGATCAGCTCTTGAAGACCAGATGTGCCCAGCCTCCTGCCTAGAAGCACCAGTGTGATCCATTTCTCCTTTGGTGATAAAGAACAACGTTCTACCCATAAGAGCCCATAGTATAGTCGAAGATGAGTCACTGGATAAACATTTATTTCTCAGTGAAACACCCAACTCCTGTAACCTGTCCTTGTCCTTTTAACCTTTCTTGTTGACTTTTCATGACATCCTAATGACTCTCAATGACCTCTTTAAAATAGGACAAAACTGGACATGACAGTATAATGAAGGTCCACCAGTACCAAATATGGTGGAATGGTCCCTCGGTTCCTTAGGATTCAGTCAGTCCTCCTGTTGAGGCATGTTGCCAAGGGTGGAGCTCCCGTGTGGACTTGTTGTTGGGGGCAGTAGGAGGGAGGGCTTGCAGATGACTCACTTCTGAGCCAGGTGACTGCTGCTTGCCCCAGGGTCAGAAGCCCAGGAGGAATGGGGTGACCCACTTTGCCAGCCTGGAAACAGATGAGCTCGTGGTTCTTCTCCTATGGACATGGGGGTTTCGTGCTCTCTGCATGCTAGATTGATAGGAAATCTGGCATCTCTGTATAAGGTGCCCTTCCATCCCCTGAGTTGTTAGTGAACCCCAGGGACTTACTTGGCCCAGGGGGCTGGCTACTACTGGTAGTGGCAGTAGCAACTATTAACAGGAGGGCTCTGAAGCCCACTTCATGTCCCAGCCATGAACATGGCTGCGTTCCCAGTTGCCTGCTTATTATCGGAATTTTCTTTGTCGGAACTATCATTATAACCTCACTCCACAGCAACATTTTTTTTCTAATTCCCTGACTGAATACCCATCAGTTACCCAAGCTAGAAATCATGGTGTCCTCTTTCACGGGTTCTCGTCCTTCACCACCCCCGCTGTCCCCACATCCAGCCCATCACCAGGTCTGTCTGATGAAGCTTCTTCAGGGTCTCTCTCTGCCACAGCCCCTCCAGTCCTGGCACAGACTCTCGGGTCCTTCACCCAACCATCAGCAAGGACACTGTAACTAACTGGTTTTCTTTCCCCACACTGTATTCACCATAGTTTTACCAGAATTATTTTTCTACAGGATAGACCTGATTATTTACTGTCCTTCTACTGAAAGGGATATGAATCTAAAATTACCTGGAGCAATAACCTAGTATCTCCCGTGTAAAATTATTCTTCCCTCGCCTGGCATGTATGGCCCTTAATGGGATGACCTCGCTCTATAGTTCAACTTCATCACCTGTCCTTCCCCTTAGCTTGAACTCCTGGCACACAGAACCGCCGCTGGGGAAGAAGGAGGAGAGGGGACAGCTCTGGGGCATCTACTCAGATAGCAGTGAGCTTTCTCCTGGGGCCAGAAGTGTGATGTTTTGGGGAGCCACCATCTCCAGCCCCAGAGGGAGGGGCTTCAGGGAAAGCAGGACCATCGGGGAAGGTCTTTAGCTCTAGCAGGAAGCAAATCATTGGCAAATAGTAGGGTAGTTCGCTGGTTGAAGTCCTGGGGCACACAGTCCACAATGGTAGAGGTTAATGGGCCAGGAAAAATCAGGACCATTTTTCAGAACAACCGATCAATATAAAGTATTCTGGGTAAAAAATGTCGAGAGATTTGGAGAGGGGCTATCTTTTAATTTATACCAAATGATCTTTACATCTCTGAGGCCTGGAAAGCGCTTGATAAATATTTGTTGAGCAATTTATTTCTGCTACTTTTTTCACTTCACTCTATTAGTATAGTGTTTGCTTATAATGTTAATATTACATTTAATTCTACTGGATTTATTCTGGTTTTAAAAAGCCATTTCTTTCATTCACTTAGGAAAATTTTATGGACTACATACCATGTATCTACATGAGAACATTTGTAGGGCAAAGAAAGGATGACTGTTCTCCGTGAATCTTCATAGTAAGACATTTAGAGATAGACGCCTGGGTGGCTCAGTGGATTAAGCCTCTGCCTTCGGCTCAGGTCATGATCCCAGGGTCCTGGGATCGAGCCCTGCATCGGGCTCTCTGCTCATTGGGAAGCCTGCCTCCCCCTCTCTCTCTGCCTGTGTCTCTCCCTACTTGTAATCTCTCTCTGTCAAATAAGTAAAAATCTTAACAAAAAAAATAAACTTCATTTAAAAAAAAAAGATGTTTACATACAATCTCTCACTATATGTTTGTATGTTACCATCTTTTTCTTTTATCATCCCAGAGCATGATGATTTGTATAGCAAATCCTTCTCTCCTGGCCAATTTAAAAGAGATCGTGTATGATGACTTACTTCTATGTTGCAATACTTTGTATGTATTATTATGCAGAATCATCACATGTAGGATTATTATTATTATATATATTGTTTATGTAAAGAAAAGTGTTCTGGTAGAGTCTAGAAATTTAGCCAAAGATAGAATTCATTCTGCAATTTTTTTAAGACCTTGTCCAAACTCTCAAAAGGATTTTAGTTGAGGTCATTTTACCTTTTAGTAAAATTTCTTTTTGTCTTTCCTAAAAAGATTCAGCCCCTTGGAGTTGAGTGTAAGTAAAGACATAGATTTGGAAAGAAATGAAGAAAGTACACATGTTTCCTTATAGAATCATGCTTGTGGAGCTTCTTTTTCCTGGCATTAAACATGGGCAAGACACTGACTGATCCCAACTGGAAAGACAAGTAAAGTCAACTAATGTTTCCCATCTCAATCTCTTACATACTTTTCACCATTTCTTTTTAAGTCAAAGAACCTGCGCCCCCTCAGCCTACTTGCTGCATTCGGCACCCACTCCATCCCAGTTTATGTCAGTTCTCTCCGATGCTTTTGATCTCCAGCTCTCGTTTCTGACCCTCGCTCCATCTGCCTCCAAGGTGTGAGGCAGCGTCTCCCCTCTCTCTGCCAAAGACCACCATTGCCCATAGGTGTAGCAGGACTCCAGGACCTCTTCCTCAGGTGGGATTTTCAGGGCTGCTCCCGGCTTCTCTGGCCAAAGGAAGGACAGTTCAGTTACCCCAACGACATGTGCACACATCCATCTGGTTGTCCTCTAGGGTCGCCCAGCTTGTCTCTTCTGAGGAGCTTTCTGAGCTCAGCCTTCCTCCCCCTTCCCCGCTGACTTTCCCCTCCTTGACTGCAGCAGGTCTCTGTCTTCTGTCCTTTGAGATCCTCTGCAGGCAGATAGACGGTGGGCTGTCCTCCTTCCCAGCACTGCATCTTCCTCCTTGGGCCCCACCCGGTCCTGATTTTTTGTTGTTTGGTGGGTTTTTGTTGTGACTTTAGAAGAAATGTTCCTAAACTTTGCTGAGATGGCCCCTAACCAGAGGCTCCCTTTATACGCTCATCTCCTCTTCCGGACTCAACTTGTAGGGCCGGGTTCTGGCCCTCCCCACAGACACAGAAAGCATGTGAAACTCAAGTGGCCTGTTCATTCATTCTGGTAATTTTCAGAACGAAGAAACTCAGATTGTGACAAAGCACATCGGCTTTTAGCAGGTTCCTGAATCCCGTGGCTTTCTTTCTCTCCTCCTGAGGACAGCCCTCTATCGTGGAGCTCGATCTCCAGAGCAGAGGGGGAAGCTCTGAGGAGAGAGCATCCCTTTAGCTCGATGTGTCAGGGTTCGTGCAGAGAAGCAGGTTGGCACCGACCGGAGGAGCAGGCAGAAGGCAGCCGAGTGGGCACGGCTCCTGCCAGGGTGCCAGGAGGGGGGGCGTGGCAGCCACCAGCCGTGCCGGAGGAGATCAGCCGGTGCCTGGCCTCCCACATTGAGAAGATGGAGGAGAAAAACCCTGCAGGAAAGCAGCTTCTTGCCCAGACTGTGCTGGTCACCAGCCAGGAAAGTATGTGTTTGGGTGCTGAAACTAACACCACGTTTGCATGCAGCTTTCCTTTGGAATTCCTGCCCAAGCCCCTCCCGACACACCCTGTGCCGTAGACATCACGAGGAGGTCGTAAATTTTGCTGGCTCTGCATTATTTAAATCGTGCTTAGTCATTCATTCTCCTAAGATCTGGCATGTCACTTACTGTTTCTATGTTGTCCTTTTTGCAGGTGTCTGAGGTAAAAATAGTTTCATCACAAATGAAAATATTTCTCCTCTCAAACAGACACCAACACATAACAATATTGTAAAGTTGGAAATCTGTGCCATTTGTGTTCACCCATGTTAGATAGTAAGGGCAGGATTAATATTTTTATTACCTTTTTAAAAATTAGAGATACTTATCTCAAAGCAGTATATAAAAGTTTCCTTATATTTAATAATATATCCATATATTAATTAGCTAAACATCTACCTAGGCAACACAAAATGCCTAGATTCATTATACAGTTACCAGTTCTGCAGAGAAATCTGGCTTATACGATGCTAAGTGCATTAAAATATCATTATAGTAAATGTGCTGTATTTATCTGCCAGAGCTGTGCTTTTCCTGATAGATACTTTCTATAAACCTTTTGTTTTTATCGTAGTTTAAATTTCAAGCATTTAATGGAGTGACCGCATGAGACTTTTATTTTAACTCCCAGATATGGGTGTGGGGGGCAGAAATCCTGGCATAAGACTTCCACTTTAATACCCAGGTTAGAGGGGAAAAAATCCACTTCTCTCAGTCTTTGGGAGGACACCAGGTGATGCCCATGGTAAAAAGACAGGAGGTCCAAAACAGCTCTTCATAGCATCTTCTATTGTTATTATATACAGAAACTATTTTATACCTAATTTTAGACTTTTCTTTAAGTAGTATTTATTGTACCCCCAGTGCAATCCAGAGATGCCTTAGTTCAAAAACAAAATCCCCTTAGGGAAAAGGAATCTTAAAGTCATTGTAAAAGTTCTGGAGATCTGTTGCACAACAATGCAAATATCATTAACTGAACTATGCACTTAAAAATGGTTAAGATGGTGAGGTGCCTAGTGGCTCAATTGGTTAAGCGTCTGACTCTTGGTTTTGGCTCAGGTCATGATCTCAGGGTGGTGAGATCGAGCCCCTCATTGGGCTCCCTGCTCAGTGGAGAGTCTGCTTCAAGATTCTCTCCCTCTGCCCCTCCCCCCACTTGGTCGAGGGTGTGTGTGCACGCGGGTGCTCTCTCTCTCTCAAATAAATCTTTTTTAAAAAATGATTAAGATAGTAAATTTTATGTTATGTATTTTTTAACCATAATTGAGGAAAAAAATGAAGACACATAGTTACAAAGTGGATGGCAGTGGATTTGGTCTGGGGAGGTCCAGGGAGGCGTAGTTGCAGGGACATCTCCCCCATGAGTCAAGGTAGAGAAAGACAAAAACCCTCTCCTCCATTGCCTTGGATATCTTTCTGCTCCTACACTGTAATTTCTGAAGGTGATGCCTCCAGCAACAGCATCATACTGGGGTGTCTCCTGTGCCGACAGCCCATTCTCAGAAAGCTCTCTATCCCAACCCATGCCACATACTCTTCCTGGTACTTGCACCTGCCGGCCAGGTGGGTGAGCGGGCTGGCTGGCTTCCATGTCCAACCCAAGTGAATGTCTGCGGCAGAGCCAAGCCCGGGCTTTCAGCCCTATTGTCCCATCGTGGGTCTTTTGCCTCAGCTCATTTTCTTATGACACCCTCCCTCAGAGTGAATTTAAGATGTGTTCCAAAGGAAACCTGCTCAGGGAAAGTTATTTTATCCTAAAAGAACTTAGCCAGAAAGAAAGTTAAAATGAGATGCACCAGGATTTTGATGGGTTGCTTGAGACCATAGCCAGTTTTCTTGCCTTTAATTTTTATAGATTACTTAAGTTTCTGAAAGCTTGCCTCTGAACTCAGGAATCATTCCCATTTCCGAAGAAGGGGTGTGTTTTTTGGCGATGGATTATTTTTTCTCCTACTCATGCACAGTGATCTCTTTGGCCCTGTTTCCATTAGGAGATGAAAGTATGGAAATTAAAAAACAAATTACAGGAATGAGAAGATTACTGAATGACAGCACTGGGAGGATCTATCAACGTGTGGGCAAAGAAGGAGAAAAATTAAAAGAAGAACCCCAGGATTTGGATGCAGTCTGGCCTCCACGTTTGAACTCCTCTGCTGAGGCCCCACAAAGCCTCCACCCTCCTTCACGTGGTGCATGGAATGAGTTACCACCCCCCAGCGGGCAGTTCTCAGGGCAGTATGGCACCCGCTCTAGAACCTTCCAGAATCAGCCCCACACCACTGGGAGCTCCAACGGTATGGTCATTATCAGACATGGAGAATGCTTGTGGGGGTAGGGGGTGTGTCTGAATGTGTTTTATTTCTACATGTTCAGCATGGTTTTGAGTTCAGTACATTAAATCCTCCCCTAGTCACCTGCCTTGACTGAGTAATGCAAAGGATATAAAAAACCAGACTTGAGAAGCAAGACTGAGGCTCTATATTAGAAGTAACAATTTCTTAGTAGAGATTTCAGCCCTTTAAAAAGTGAAAGCTATCGTTTGCCAACATGCAGATACTTTCATCACAAGAGACTGAACATTAGGGCAGAAGGAGCTCCCCTTTGTCATCAAAGGGAACTTCCGGTCATATGTATATTATGATTACATCCTATTCTTTTTTGCTTTTTTGCTTTTCTTCGTGAGCACAAGAGTTGTGGTGAAAGGTGGGGGCGGGACACATATCCCAACATCCTAGTGACACCTTCACTTTTATGGCACGTTCCAGCAACAGCAGCAGGTGACCCTTGTTGTGGGGCAAGCTTCATTGGAGCTGAAAATTATCCCTTTAGAGTAAAATTTCCTTGATTTAAATTCCTAATTGTTCAGAAATAAATTAAATGGCATTTTTTTTCCAGAGCTTAAAAAAAATTTAAAAATTTTTTCTGGATATGTTAACTTTCCATCCAGTAACTTTGGATGTTCGTTGTCCCATAAATTATATATGGATGTGCAGATCTGTAGTTTTCAGAAAGAGAACAAGAAAAAGCAAGACTGCTTTTTCAGTTTCCTTGAAAAATTAAGGATTTCCTATTTCCATTCATTATTTCTTCAAGAAGAAAACTGTTTTGATTATTTTTTAACACAATTTGCAGTAACCAGTTCAGAGGCATGAAAAGCCATCCCGAGGCACAGCTGATGAGACAGGAAAGACCCCAAGAGACGTACGGGAGTCTTCTCTTTCTCTCAATATTGCATGAGCCAGATCACATTCATGTGCTGGCATGCTTCCAAGTTAAGGGGACATGGCTCTTCAAAGACTCCTCCATAGAAATAAGAAGTCAGTTCTCTTTAAAATTAGAAAATGATTTATAACAAGCTGGAAAGGGTTGATTTGGTCCTCTAAAAATGATAAAGACAGTACTTAGCATAGTGACTAGGAATATTCTATAAGACCCTCCTAATTTGACTGCCATGGAAGAAATGGTAAGAGAAATAAGACACCCTTAGGTGTGTATGAAGTTAGTTCACCCAACATCAATAAGTTCTGTGTAAAGAGTGTTCTGTTTTACAGCATGCAACAAGGATGGTAGATTTACTTGGGGTAATGTTATTAATGTTAAAAGTCACAAACATAAATCCCCCCCATATTGGTTTGAAAACAGATTTTTGTGTTTATTGTTTGCTTATTTTCAGTAGACATCCATCATCTATAATTCTGACTACTTCGAATTTCATTGAAATTATTTGCAGTTTTTAAAGTTACATTTCTGTTTGCTACAACTTCGAGTGTAAATAATTACGGTACCCCAAGCCATAAGTTGTCCATACGTGAAGTTTCTTGTAGTATCCACAAATAATGCATACTGTAAAATTAAAATTACATTTAATGTATAACAAAAGATACCATTAGATCCAATCCTTTGAACTTTCCCATTGCGCTTAGGGACAACCTAAGTAACAGCAGCACATTCCAGTTCCCAGTGGTCGGGCTGGACACAGACACTAGAGGGAGCGCTGCAGAAAGAGGGATTTTCCAAATGTTCCCCTGTATCCCAAGGACAAGGGGACAACCTCTGTTTACTTTAATAGGACAGTTTTATTAAGGAAAAGATACTAAATTGAAACAGAGATAAAGAGGCTAAAGTAATGGAAATGTAAAACATGGGGATGGAGAAAAGATGTATGAGGATCTCTTTCATTAAGGTAGAGGAAAGCCAACACACCCCCCGCCCGGAACCCACCGACTCTGAATATAGCCTCCCGTAACTGTGCTCCCCCGGCTCTTCCCGGCCCCAATGTCCCACCCCCCAGAGAGTGTTCTAAATGTTTTAATGTGTTGACAGTTCTTAATTTAGGGAAATACTAGAACAACTTTTTTTTTTTAATTTAAGGATTTTATTTCTTTGTTTGACAGAGACAGAGCGAGAAAGGGAACAGCAGGGGGAGTGAAGAGGGAGAAGCAGGCTTCCCATCAAACAGGGAGCCTGATGTGGGGCTCGATCCCAGGTTCCTGGGATCATGACCTGAACTGAAGGCAGACACTTAATGACTGAGCTACCCGGGCGCCCTGTAAAACTATTTTTTAATAGTTAGACACATTTCATTTTTAACGTGAGATTTTAGAACGTGTGGCTCCCAGGTTTTTCTGGAAGGCTGTTCCTTTCGGAACTCATGTTTTTGTGCAGTGGAGTGTGTGTTTCTAGTGAATTTTTACAGTGCTGTCCCCTGGGATGCACCGGTGTGACACTAGGGAGGCCCGCTGTGAGTGAGCGTGGGCCCCCGACATTCAGGTGGTAACTGTTATTAGGTCCATTTCCCTTAGGCACTGTCTCATACTACTGTCAAGATACCTTCCTGCCCCTCCCCACCCCTTTGAAATTTTGTTGTTGATGCTTGGAGTGGGCCATTCTCTTCTCTGATGCTTAGGAGAACTTCCGGCCATGAATTCGTCCGTTGGATCAAACTGCTGTACTTGCAACTGTCAGTCAGCATTACAGGCCATCCTCCAAGAACTCAGGACTATGCGGAAATTAATGCAAATTCAAGCAGGTACCGAGACCAGGCTGGGGTGGAGGCCCCTGGCTTGTGACGCCTTAGGCCTCTTGGGCTGGGACGGTTATTGTGCTCTTCGTATCTGGTTCTTCCCACCTTGCTGTCCACTGTGCTTTTTTGTTTCCTCAGCTTTTGCTCCAACACGTTTTTTCCTGTAGCAAATCAAACAGGTTTCTCATCGCTGATACTACTCCTCATCCACTCGTGCACACGTGCTCCGCAGAGTTCACTCCCTCATCTCCGAGCCCTTGACACGAGTCAGTTAACTGAATTTTGAAACAGTCATATGTAAGGTGGGCATAGTTCTTCAGCTCACTTTCCCCGTGTGAGTCAACAAGGAAGTTCACCTCAGAACAGAAGCATGGCTGACTCCTCTTACCTCCTGAGGTGCTCCATTTGGGGGCTGTGTGTGCGTCAGCAACCCCCATGCCTGTCCCCCTCCCTTGTAGGGTGCAGCGTGACAGAGGGGAAGCCATGCACTGTAGTACAGGGGCTGGAGGGCCCTCTCGGGGCGCGGGCTGTCCTGGCAGAGACGTTGACGAGCATAAGCACATGAGGTGTTGCCTCTTAGGCCCTGCTTCTGGCTTGTCTCCCTAATATTCAGTATATAGAAGCCCGAAGACACTGGGTGTCCTGTCTTCCTTAGTTACACGACGCGTCTTCTGTTCTCACTCTTGTTAGTCAAGTGAAGGGAGGGAGGAGCCATGAGCCTGCAGGCTAGGGTCAGAGTCCTTGTTCTCCTCATGAAGCTGTGTGACTTCTCTGCTCTTATATTTATCCTCTGGAGCAGGAACGGTAATATCTAACTCGCAGGATGGTTTTTAAAATAGGATGAGTTAGTAAACGTAAATGAAGTCTGTAAAGCATGATACAGGCAGCAACTCTTTCATTAGTGTTGTTCTAAAGACCAGGAGCGGGTTCACCACAGCGGCTGTGGTGTCTAATCTCCATCAATGGGGGGAAAAATGCAACTTTCTGGTCACAGGTCCAGAAAATAAGTAATCTTTTCATTAAGGCCTCCTCTGGTGAGGGAAGACTGATCCCTGAGCAGGAAATAGTACAGTCATATACGGTCAGCCTTCCCATCCCTGCACTGGAAAGAGATTCAGGAAGGTCATCCTTCCAAAACCGTACTTGGTGCCATTTAGTGAAATCTAGTAAAATTGTAATATTCATTGATGTGGTTTTGATATAAAAAGCTTAATACTTAGACACGCTCGTGACCCAAGAGCACAGGAAAGGAAGGTAAGCAAAAGGGCCCCTGAGAAGCAACATCTAATTGTATGTGCTGAATTTGGTTTTAGCCCGAGGAAAGAATAAGCATTTTGGTCAGGCCAGTAAGCGTTCGTTCACTCATCTTGTTCCAACACAACAACCCATGTTCTTATTGACCTGGCAAAAGTTAACATCTCTTAAATGAGGAACACAGAAAGAAAGTTTACTCCATGATGTACAGATTCTTTTCTCAGAGGAAGAATTTGTTAGCACTTAAGAAAATATGCATATGAAATTCTAATGATTTATTTTGTTACTTAAGCTCCTTACTACCGAAATGGCAAACTACAAATTGCAACCATTTAAATCCTTGACTGAAGCCCTTTTGGAATCTATTAAGTAAATGCCACTTTGTCACCATGTTTTCTTTTCTGAACCTTTGCAGATTAGGCCGGTAAATGATTCCAGAGCCCGTAGGAGAGCAGAAAGGATAAACCGAAAAAATTGCTCTTCTTTAATTTCCTTAAACTTAAGAATCTGTGTTGTGTGGGTAGATTGACTTAAGGCTTATTGCCTATAACACGTGGATTTAAATTATATTCAGAAAGTTTCACCTTTGCTTGAGGGAGAAGACAAGGAATACGATGAAACGATAAGATCTGGAAGCAACCGAGGACAACTGTGTCTAGACTTGCCAATGGAGGAGAAAAATTCAGATAGCCCCTGTGTTCTTTAAAGCCAAAGCATTTTCACTTTTACTTTAGAATAGCAAGGCTTGGAGAGGTGTGAGTCCTGGACCATTGAGAGCTGCTTCCCTTGTCCGTTTGACTTTGGGTGTGGAGACCTGGCCTTCGGTGAAAATCTAGAGAAGAGACAAAAGTTCTTCTCTCTGGCCTGTACACTGGAATTACTCGCAGAGCTTTAAAAAAGATCTCAGTGCCCGGGCATCACCCCTGCAAATTCCAATTCAGTTAGTCTGGGGTAAGGCTGAGGCATGGACTTTTTTTTTTTTAAGCTCCCGGGTGATTCTAATGTGCAGCCAAGGTCAAGCTCCAATGAACAAGACTAATTCCTGCACAGGTGGCTAAAAACATTTTCAGTGCTCCTATGCAGTGCAAGTAGTTGGTTTCTTTCTTTCTTTTTTAAGTAATCTCTGTACCCAATGTGGGGCTCGAATTTACAACCCCAAGATCAGGAATTGCCCACTCCTCCAGCTGAGCCAGCCAGGCTCTCCAAGTAGTTGATTTCTAATACTTGTAAATTTCTTGCCAGTCTAGAGGTGCAAATACCAAGTTCAAAGTATAAATACCCTTTATTTGCAAACTGATAGGAAATGATCCATATTTATGTGCATTTAAAGATCTTTGGTTTTCATTTGGCTTCTTTCTGTAAAGAAGCAGGCATATCCTCTGATCATATTTAGTAAGCCATATTGATACATGAAGATTTAAATAATGATGCCATATTTTTCTCTAGCACTTTCCATCAGAATATTTCTAAATGGTTAACAAACATGACTTGCCAAAGAGCGTCTATGAAAACTGTACTTACTATCCTTGGTTTCCTTAAGTGTAGATTCAGTACTGGTACTTGGCCTTTGTTCAGTGCTTTTCGTCTTTGGAACTCCCTCTGTTTCTGGATTTTACTGGTCTTTTTGACTTGCGCAGAACTGTGTCATTCTTATCTTTTAGCAAGCTGAAACCAAGGTATGGAGGGCAGCCTGGGCAGAACGCAGTAGTGAGTGTGAGGCTGTGGAGATAGCTGGTGTGTGCACAGCATGGGTTTGTGCAGAAGCAGCAACCGTCCCTGAGAAATGACCAGCAGGCTTTGCCCGCGCACGGACTAGTCATTCCAGACTCGTTCTTTAATAAATGGTCACCATTGCTCAGTCTTAGTCAGTCTTGGTGTCTGTAGATTGCTAGCAGTTGATCATTTTACCCTCAAAGGACAATTAGGACATTCCTGAGTTTGGCTTACCAGCAAGCACGGACAGCTACATCCGAACTTAAGTTCTGGGTTCCCATTTATATAAAAATGTCCTGCGACTTGTGAGATCAGGCTCAGGTATTTTCCTACGGCTCATCATCCTTCTCTTCCCTGGGGCCCAGCTGCAGCAGTCAGTGTCATTATTTACCAGCGTGGGGGACAGCGTTTTCTCTGGGTTACTCTCTTGCACGTACAACTGGACAACGCTCCAGAGACTACCTTTGGTGACCTACAGGTCCCACAGGAGATTGCCTTTGGTCTGCTTCCTTGACTGAACCCTGTTTTGGTCTCAGCTTGTGGAACATGGAGATGGGTGATAATTTCTCCTAAGTTAGACTCAGGTGACTGTACCCTATTTTTGTTCATTCTCCACAGTTGGAACCCAAAACAGACAACAACCCCCAATTTCCCTTATATGCTCCCAGCGAACTGCTGTCCCACGCAAGAGAAATAAAAAGAAAAAAGTGCCCCCAAAGAC